>BQKN01024729.1:0-11802 GCA_022839385.1 Asparagus kiusianus
GTGCTCTCTCTCACTCTTCTCAAGAAGATTCAGAAACTGATTAAGGGATGATGGATTAAGAGGGGAGCAGGGGGTTTATATAGCCTTGACATTCTCTTTTTTCTTCCTGATGTTTCCTTTTTCAACAAACACCAGTCACCCTTTATTTCTTTATCAACTTCGGCGCCCCCCCCTTCCTTTGTGTGCTTTCGTCAAAGAAAGCAGTCTGGCGCTTTCAGTGGCAGGAATTTTTGATCAACAATCTCTCACTTGAAGACTGATTTCAATATGTCTTCACGTCTCGATCTATGCAGCAGCTCTTCTCGGTCTTGATATTATTGCAGGCCAACTGAAGCTGAACACAGGTTCAGTTTATCAGTAATCACCGTCTTTGTCAACATGTCTGACGGATTTTGAGCTCCACTGATCTTTTCAAGCTTTAAAATTCCATCTTCCAGAAGTGATCGGATAAAATGATACCGCATCTGTATGTGCTTCGTTCTAGAATGAAAAGACGGATTATTCGCTAGATGCATAGCACTTTGACTGTCGTAATATAAGACATTGTCTTCTTGTTTCTTGTCTAACTCATCCAAGAAACTTTAAAGCCAAACCATTTCCTTGCTGGCTTCTGTAACAGCGACATATTCTGCTTCAGTTATGGAGAGATCAACTATCTTATGCAGTTGAGAAGCCAACTCACTACAGTACCTACTAGAGTATAGACATACCCTGTAGTGCTCTTACTGTTATCAACATGTCCTGCTAAATCAGTATTCACATAATCTGTTAGTGTTGTATCTTCACCTTTGAAACAAAGTGATTTACCTGTGGTGCCCCGTAGATATCTGAGGATCTATTTGACTGCTTCCCAATGTATCTTGCCTGGATCATTCATGTACCTGCTAATAGCACATACTGCTTGAGCAATATCTGGTCTTATACAAACCATGACATACATCAGACTTCCAATTGCTGAGACGTACGGGGCCTTCGCCATGTGTGCACGCTCTTCTTCTGTCTTCGGTAACTGCTCTTTGGAAAGTCTGAAATGAGCACCTAAAGGTATACTCACTGGTTTAGCATCTTACATATTGAACCTGGAGAGTACTTCGTTAATGTACTCTGCCTGTGATAACATCAAAGTCCTAGACTTCGTGTCTCTCTTGATCCTCATTCCAAGAATCTGCTTTGCAGCTCTAAGATCTTTCATTGCGAACTGCTTTGACAATTTCTATTTTAAATTTATAATCTCTTGCAGATCTGATCCTGTAACGAGCATGTCATCAACGTATAATAATAAAATAATGAAGCTATTGTCAAACCTCTTGAGATAGCAACAATGATCTGCTTGGCATCTAATGAAACCGTTGCTGCTCATAAAGCTGTCAAACTTTTTGTACCACTGTCTGAAAGCTTGTTTTAATCCATACAAGCTCTTCTTCAAACGACATACTAGATTTTCTTTGCCTGCCTTTGTGAAGCATTCCGGTTGCTTCATATAGATCTCTTCCTCCAAATCACCATGAAGGAAAACTGTTTTTATATCTAATTGCTCAAGGTGTAAATTCTCAGCAACTATAATTTTCAACACCAGTCTGATTGTAGTCAGTTTTACGACCTGAAAGAAAATTTTATTGTAGTCAATACCTTCTTTTTGCTGAAAAACCTTTGACAACCAGTCTTGCCTTATAGCGCTTGTTCCCATCATGCTCTTCTTTGATCTTGTAAATCCACTTGTTATGAAGAACTTTCTTACCTAGTGGTAATTCAGCAAAGTCTCATGTCCGATTTGACATAAGCGAGTCCATCTCATCTTGCATAGCAGACTCCCACTTGTCTAAATCCTTCACCTGCATTGTTTCATCATAACACTCTGTTTCATCATTGTCAGTCAACAACAGGTAGTGCTAAGAAGGCGAATAACGCTGGGTTGACTTAGGAATTCTGGAGGAGCGTTTCACTTCTGGCGTGCTTGGTTCTTCTTGAACTTCTTCAGGACTGTTCTGAACATCATTTTTAGAAATCTCATCAAATTCAACAAATTCCTTTGTTTCAACTTTTGTACTGGAGCTACTTGATTCTGTAATTGATCTGTTTTTGTACATTACATTCTCATTGAATATGACATATCTGCTTTTGATGATCTTCCGATTTTCATAGTCCCAAAACCGGTAACCGAACCCATCATCACCATAACCAACAAAAACATATTTGTTAGATTTGGCATCAAGTTTACTTCTTTCAATAGAATCTGTGTACATAAGAGATACAACCAAAAATTCTTAAATGCAAAAGGTTTACCTCTTTTATGTTTCAAGCTTCTTCTAGTATTCCACCGTCCAAGGGAACTGAGGGCCCGCGATTGATTAAGTAGGTTGCGGTATTGCTAGCTTCAGCCCATAGGAACTTGGGCAAGCAGGCATGTATCATCATGCTTCTGGCACGTTCATTCAAAGTTCTGTTCATGCGCTCCGCTACACCATTCTGCTGTGGTGTCATGGAAACTATTTTCTCCATCTTGATCCCACTGTTTACGTAAAATTCTTTGAATCTACTATCTTTGTACTCTCCTCCATTGTCTGATCTCAACCGTTTTATCTTCAAACCAGTTTCATTTTCTACCATGACCTTCTATTTTCTAAAGATATCAAAGACTTCTGATTTCTTCTTCAGAAAATAGACCCACACCTTCCTTGTAGAATCATCAATGAATGTGACATAGTATAATGAGCCTATAAGAGATGGAACTGGAGATGGCCCCCATACATCGGTATGAATCAATTCTAATTTTTCTGCCTTGGGTGTCTTGCCAATCTTTACAAAACTGACATTTTTCTGTTTGCCAAAGATGCAATCCTCACATAGGCTGACATCTACGTTCTTCAGATCCGACAGCTTCCCTTTTGATAGAAGTGTCTTCATCCCTTTCTTACTCATATGGTCAAGTCTTTGGTGCCATAGGTTTAATTTTTTATCTGCATCTGTTACTGCAATAATATTCTCTAAGTTTGAGGTTACATAGAGAGTACCATTTTTCTTACCTCGAGCAATGACGAGTGCTCTTTTGGTAATCTTTCATTCATTATCTGAGAATGTTGTACAGTAACCCTCTCCATCAAGCTATCCTACAGAGATCAAATTCCTTTTAAGACAAGGAATATGTCTCACTCCTTGCAACTTCCATGTGGTCTGATTTGGTAATTTTAATTAGATGTCTTACTTGCCAACGATCTTCAAGGCTTCATCATCTGCTAGATGTACCTTCCCGAAATCACCACTGACGTAGTTCTCCATGATTTCTCGGCATGGCGTGGAATGGAAGGATGTCCCTGAATCAAAATTCCAAGATTCAATCAAACTGTTGACGCTTAAAATCATAGCATCACCTCCTTCTTCGGTCACGTTGGCAGACTCCTATGCGCCGGTATTTTTCTTCGGTGCCTGACATTCCCTCTTGAAATGACCCTTCTTGCCATAATTCTAGCACTTAAAATCTTTCTTTCCTGATCTAGATTTACTCCTTCTAGATTTTGATCTGCCGTGATTTGAATTTTTTTCTGAAGTTTTTTCCCTAGACTCCATGTGTAAAGCTGAGTAGGTTGAAGCTTCACCTGATTCTCTCTGTCGAATTTCTTCACTAAGAACCAGATCACGAACGTCATCGAACTTTAACTTGTTACTTCCTAATAAACTACTCACAGCTGTGACTGTAGCGTTCCAGCTTTCTAGTAGGAAAGACAAAAGGATCAACGCTCGAACTTTCTCATCGAACCAAATCCCAACCGAACTCAATTGAGTTGTGACTATGTTAAGTTCATTAAGATGTTGAGCTACCGATGCGTCTTCTGTCATTCGCAAATTGAACAGCCGTCTCATCAAGTGAACTTTGTTTGAGGCAGAGGGCTTCTCATACATGCTGCAGAGAGCCGCCATAAGACCCGCCATGGTCTTTTCCTTTGCTATGTTGAAGGAAACGTTACGGGATAACGTTAATCGGATAACTCCAAGGACTTGTCTGTTGAGGAGAGCCCACTCTTCATCCTTCATGTTATCTGGTTTACTTCCTGAGAGAGGTTGATACAGCTTCTTCTAGTACAGATAATCTTCGATCTGCATCTTCTAAAAGTCGAAGTCCGCACCATCGAACTTCTAAATTTTCACCTTCACTTCATCTGCAGCCATCGCTCCCACTCGAATCTGACTTCCTTTGGATCGTTTCTGACAATTTCTGCGAACCACCGTTTATTAAAACACCTCTGCCGACAAGTCGGTACCGCCGGCAAAATTTTAATATTCACGAAATTCACTATTTATGTGAATAGTAATCTCGCAAAAAATTGACAGATTTCATAACCAGAGCTCTGATACTAGTTATTGGGGAATTACTCAGATTTCCCAAACACCAGATTTAAGAGAAAGCGAATAAATGTGCAATAAGAAGACACGCAAGATTTACGTGGTTCGGCACAAAATTACCTACGTCCACGGGCTGCTGTAGATCTTTCACTAAAAAAGGGAAAATTTTACAGGCACTCTGAAAATTGTCTCTCAATTTTCTCTCACTGAGTCCCTCTCGCTCTCTCTTAATTTTCTCTCGCTCTAATATTTCTCAAGGAGTGCTCTCTCTCACTCTTCTCAAGAAAATTCAGAAGCTGATTGAGGGATGATGGATTAAGGGGGGAGCGGGGGTTTATATAGCCTTAGCATTCCCTTTTTTTTCTTCCTGATGTTTCCTTTTTCGACAAACACCAACCACCCTTTATTTCTTTGTCAACTTTGGCAGCCCCCTCTCTTCCTTTGTGTGCTTTCATCAAAGAAAGCAGCCTGGCGCTTTCGATGGCAGGAATTTTTGACCAACAAGGTTTGTCCCAATAACCATATTTCATATGTTACACGGCAAAGTGTTGTTTGCAAACTTGAATCAAACCCAATAACTATAGATTGCCCATGAATGTTTCATTTCCTCCCTCGAACCCTTTTCTTTTAACCGTTGTAAGACAACAACTAAGCTTCTTTTTGGTGTATTCCTTGCTCGCACAAAGTACTACCATGGATACATTAGGCATAAAATTACAAGAAACATGACCAAGTTAAGCATAAGATGCAATTCTATTCCAATCTCAAAAGCTTGTTAACATGTCAATTACAAAATTAATACGACCAATTGACCATCTACTCGCATAAATTAGAAATAAAGTATCACCCATTAGTGATTGAGAATTAAGAGTACTTTACCAGTCAAGAATCGAGTGTATTTATCGAGGGCGATGTCGGTGAGATTCCATCCGATCCTCACCAAATCCTCCTTATCGGGCATGGATTCTTTAACCCGCTGAACCCCCTTGACCCGAACCGCTTGATCGACGGTGTTCAACGCGGAGCTGCCGTGATTATACAAGCTCCGTAAATTTCCGGCCACTGCGGTTCTGAGCTCGGGTGCTCCGCCGGTGGACTTACTCGTCGCCGTCGAGTAGGCGGATCGGCCAGCGTTCTTCACGGGTTCAGGATCCGGTAACCGCTTTTTCAGTGAATCCGCGGTGGAGGATACCGCATCCCGGATTCCCATTGGGAAGTCGTCCGAGTCAATAAGGCCGAACAGCACTCGCTCGCCTCTTTGGTGAAGTAAAGCGCTTTTTCACCCTTTTCCTTAATAGCTATCGACGAGGGCTTTTCCGTTTTAGTCCCCGAATCGTTTGTAAATTGAAAATATTCCCTCAAATCTTCATATTATGAATTAATCCCCAACCTTTTAAAGTATTTTGAACTTAGCCTCCAAACTCTTCAAATTTTGAATGTATGGAATCACACAGTCAAATAAAAGAAGTAGATTGTGTTGACGGGTCCTTTTAACTCTCTGAATGCCTGGTCCTTTGGCAAATTGTATTTCCTTACACAAGCAACAAATCGTAAGAGGGCGGGGTGTGATTCCTCGATTGTTCCTTCCACGATTAAGTTAGTGTGCTGCTTTTGTGGAGAAGTAAAAGAAACTGCAGTAGTTCTTTAGTACGGAGAGTAATCAGAAATTGCTTACCTTATAATTGAAAATAGTATCTCTTTTTATAATAGTCGAAGGAGGGTAGGATGATAAATTTGACCGGGTTTGGGCTGAAAGCCAAGTCAGCTTCAACTTTACAAGTGTCGGCCTACGAGTGGAGAAGAGGTCACTTTGGTGTTTAATGTGAAGTGACGGGGAATGTGTGGTGCCGACGTGATCCAATGTGTCATAAATACTATTTGGGGCAAAGAAATGATGGCACACATAATGCATTTAATGGCATTTACGGCGAGCTAATTGGTCATCAGTATACAGGAGGGGCTTGATGCATTTCGTTGCCTTTCTACTCGTGTGGTAGTCGAGAAGTACTGCCTTTTGAGTCACCCTTGTAAGGTGTCGACCAATTAGTCGGCCGAGTAGAGTGGTTAAGTAGTTGACTCAGCCAGGGGACGACACGTAACACCTTTCGGGATTGACATGTGACGCCTTTCGAGTCATCCTCACAAGATGTCGGCGTGTCGAGTTGACCGAGCTGAGCCTCTAATTGTCTTGAGGTTCTGACCTGATTATGCATAATGTGGGACACTTGTCTGCCATCGATTGGTAATTATTTTTCATCACTAAAATGGCTATAACACATGGTAAAGGTGTGTCACTCCTTCATAGGGGCCTGGATTCGATTCCATTGTGCACAAAAGGAGTGTGTGTGTGTGTGTGTGTGTGTGTGTGTGTGTGTGTGTGTGTGTGTATATATATATATAGAGAGAGAGAGAGAGAGAAATATGGAGAATCTTGGTACCAAGTTGCTTAAAGCAACTTGATAGTGATGTGGCATAATCTTGCCCCTACATCACACCTCAAAGATAGAGCCTCAATCACCCTTCATCAATTCCAATGTAGATGTAGGGACAAAATTAGCTCACATCACTAACAAGTTGTTTGGAGCAACTTGGTACCAAGTTTCTCCATTTCTCTCTCATATATTTACTTAATATATATAAAATATATATATATATATATATATATATATATCATACTCCCTTTAAAAACACAAGTTCGAGAAAAATCTTTCGGTAGACAAAAATATCCTTAGAATTTAAATATTATTCTATTAAGTAAGAGTAAGTTGATAAATTGATGAATTCTTATTGGATATACATAGTATGAAGATAAAGATACAATTTAAATTGAAATGTAAATCTAAATAAAATTATTAAATGCCAAATTTACAAATGTCTACAAAATAAAGGGTGTATATGGAAAAACCAAATATATTAATAGGACAAATAATGTCTACCCCAAAGGTCAAATCCAAGAACAACGTAGACCTATAAATGTACATAATGTGGATGAGATATTTACAAAATCCACCAAACAAATTAAAAAGATAAATGTCATTCTCAAAATTATAAAAAAGAAAAATTAAGAAAAATAAAAAATCATACTCCCTTTAAAAGCACGAGTTCGAGAAAAGCTTTCCATAGTCAAAATTATATTGTACTATTTTAAATATTTAATTTAAATTATAATTCATATTAATCATGAACTATCTATAGCTCAACAATTTAAATAAGATTAATAAAATATATGAAACACCTCCGTACTATCAGTTTATTACATGAAGTATTACAAAAAAAAGTAACAAGTTTTGAAAATTAGACAAAATACTCTTAAAAGTTTAAAATTACACAAAATAAAAAGCTAAAAATTTAGAACTTGGCAAAGAAAAGAGTAATTGTGTGATATTTTTTCATTAAGATATATAAATAGAACTTATAATTTAAGGTTTACTATTCCTTTTCAGAATCTGAAAATAGTCAAGTTGATATTGGTAAAAAATAGTAATATTAACAGATTAAAAATATTCAGTTAAATAATAAAAATTTTAAAAATATATGATAGATTAAAAATTAATGTTATTGTATAAATTAAAGTAACTGCAAATAATTTTACCAATATGTTAGAACAGCAAAAATACATAAGTATCATTAATTGATAAAAGACTAAATCACAAAAAACTGATAAAAAACTATAATAGAATAACTTAACATTAATTAATTATAATTTATAAATATTGATCTCTAATGGTAATAATATTTATTTAGGTAAAAAATTATAAAGATTTATGTATGGAGAACTAATAGAAAAATTAGAGATATCCTTCAAAAGAATCAAGCGGTTTCATTTCAAATGGAATCCAGAACGTCCATGAATCACTTCAATTAACACTAACATAAGTTATATTAATCAAAGAAACACTGACTGAATACCCCCTAAAGAATATATTGAACAACTTTGTGCTCATCAAAGAAACATTCTTCATAGAAGATAAAAGAAAAATTACTATGTCATGACTTTGCGTAAGCAAAAAATATAAAATTGGCCTTTTTCTTTTTCTTATATGGTATCACGACCATGCGTGTGATTTTATTTATGGGTATGACTACTAACGAAAGATCAATTCTTAAAGACACTATCAAAGATAATGACTTAATAGCACATTTAGAATTCAAGATCTCTAAGTATGAAGGTAGTATATTTCATTAGTAAAATTCTTATTAAAGACCACTAAATATAAAATTTACCTTATATCTGTCTCAAATTAATAAAGGAGATATGCATGTCATTGTAAATTGCATGAATAATATATATCAATTCAAAGATACAACTTACTGAAGAAATAAGAGAATAGTAAGTAAACCAAGCAAACATCCATATAACACCTAAAAAAGAATATTATATTTTAAAGCTAATATGCAGCGCTCTTTGAGAGTAAGCTGCCAAGACAAAAGCATCTTCATTAAGGCTCTTTATAAATGCAACAAAAATTCAAAATTACTAATATGTACAACTATTATAATATTTGAAAGATGTATGATCTAAGAAAACTTGCTCTAAAATTCATACAATTAAACCTATGATTAATTTACCGATATACAGACACACACACACAATTTAGTTTTGGTTTCCATGTATATATAGTTTCATATATACATATATGTTTGGTTTCTATGTATATATATAGTTATATATATACATACATAGTTTTGAGTTTTCATGTTTATAAATATGATATTACATATTTATTATTGTGTTTTGGTTTAACTATATAGATATGAAACAAATATACATTAATATATATCCTCATATGTTTCATACACTATTATGTTTAAATATATATTGCATAGAATATGCAATTTTTTGATAATATTGATTTCTTAGTATATGGACTTAACAATAATGATATACATCTTCTATTAAGTCTATATAATCATTTTGTATTGTTTCAAAACATAGTTTAGTCAAAATGTCAAAACATGTATGTTTAGTTTTCATGTTTTTGGACTATTTTGTAAAATGATGAAATTTTATAAATGTGAACTACAATTCCAAAAATTCTTTTTGTAAATGCTCATTTACATATTTATAAACATTTTCTAAAGTTTTATAATTTTTGGAATTTATTTGCTATTTTTAAAGGTACTTCAAAGTTGAGTTTTCTGTGCAAATCCGGTCTGTGCATGTTTTGTCGACTCATAAGTCGACTCACGAAGTGCAGCGGAGTTGTGATTTTTCTTCTCCTGAGTCGACTCATATAAGCCGACTCATTAGTTGACTCATAAGTCGACTTATTAGAGAGTCGTTGCACAGTAACGGCTAGTTTTCTGTTTTGCTTATTTTTGGGTTTTCGTCTTTTTGCTTGGGTTTTGGCTGATGTCTTGGGTTGTTATAAATACCCTATTGTATTCAACGATCTCCTAAGAACTAAGAGAAGGTTTTAAGAAAGTTTAACAAGGTTTTAAAGTTTTGTTTAAGTTTGTTTAAGAAGCTTTTAAGCATTTTCAAGTTTTGGTTTGTGAAGATAATTTCATAAGAGCAAGTGGAGATCATCCTTTGGTGTTTGAGCATTCACTCTTCTCCCTCTCTCTTGTTATCTATAAAGAAGTTTCCTTAAACTCAATTCTAGCTATTTTATATGTTTGATCTTAATTTCGTAAGCTAGATTTCATAGTGAGTTTAATTGTTTTATTAATAATCTTTGTTCACACATAACCTATTGTGCTTATTGTATTTACATTCATAGTATAATTTGGATTATGGGTTTGTGTCTTAGAGAGTGAGCTTACAATTCGTTTTCATCCATTGTAGAGAACAAACATTTTGTATTGAGCCTAATTGTGAGGATACACGTTGTAATACACTTGTACACCAAGAGGAGTGTGTGGTGAGGACGGAGTCGATACCGAGAGGAGTGGCGTCGGTGGCCTAGTGAGAGGTGATAATTCCGAGCACTTGAGGGAGTCGATACGTGAGGACCAACACTTGAGGTTGTAGCTTGTGTATGTACATTGTGAGGATTTGTGACAGTTGTCGGTTGACTTGATAACCGAGTGTGTAAAGTTTTCGGTTAGCTCGAAAACCTAGTGTGTAGAGAAGTTTCGGCTTCCAAACCGGGTTGGGTAGTGGATTCTCCTCGAGAGTGGGGAGAGGGGACGTAGGACGGAAGGTCCGAACCTCGTGAACATATTGTGTGTTTGAGTTTGCATTGACACACCTATTCTTATGTTCATATCTTATATCGCATTGTCTATTGCTTGTTGTTTATCTTTTCCACTATCTTGTTTAGTTTATTTCACCCTTGTGTTAGTTTATATATCCTTGCATATATTTCACCATATATCTTTTTGCTAGGATATATCTCTTTGTTCATAGTACATATTCTTGCTCATATCATATTATATATCTTCTTACAAGAATAATATTTGTTAATTAATTTTAATTGGCATAAAATCGGATTAGATTAGCATAAGACCCTAATCACCTTCCCTCTAGGGTCAAACAGTAGCTCCTAACCTTATTTAAGTAATAAATTAAAAGCATAAAAAATTTCATATATATGAAATTAACATGTATTCTTATTGAAATAGGAAAAAATCAAAGTCCGTATTATCAGAAGTTTGTGTTGAATATAAGAAATATATTCAACTTCTTTGTGAATTTAGACGAGAAGACAAAAGATGAATGAGTCCAAGAAGAGATAACATGCTCCAGTCTCATATCAAAATCAATGCAGACGATGAAAACACTACTCTAGAATTGGCCAAGAAAAAGGTAAAGATGAAGAAGGATTAATCTCGACTCAATAAAAAATAAAATAGAAGTAACAAAAAATAATGTTTTGTGAACTGTTATAGAAAAGTTTTATTTTTTAGTAAAATTATGAATCTTTAGAAGGGATTTTCATTAACTATTTTTAGTATTTTCATATGCATATGTGGATGTTTTTATCATAAATAAGTATACTAGAGTTAGCATTAATATTCAGTTTATAATTTTTTCATTAACCATTTTCTATCGTTTTAGCTCACTTTAAATCAATCATCTTGGCTCGTTGGTTTTATTATTCATCTTCCTTTTATAATGTTATTTTTTTCAAGTGTTTTCACTTTCATAACACTATACTTCCTCAAGTCAAGCTCAGTTTCATGCCGATCCAAATGAAATAAAAATTTAAATTTCTTTAGATTTTATTTATCTCCTGACAATTCAACTATCACCATAAAAATTTAAACTGGTTGTAGCCTATTCAAACAAACTTCAAATAAATAAATAATCAAAGTGTAATCAAGAAACAAATTTTAGTAAAAAAATAAACCAAAAATACTTAATCAAAGTGAGAAAAATTATCAAAGAGTAACCGAGGAATAAATTTTAGTAAGAAAATAAACAAAATACCTAATCATAGTATTTAACCACGTGCATTGTAAAATCTAGTATGTGTGTGTGTATAACACACACACACACACACACACACACATATATAT
>BQKN01024734.1:0-12853 GCA_022839385.1 Asparagus kiusianus
GGTTACGCGTTGACCGGCGTCCACCTTAGGGTTTTGGAACCACTTGGGTTGAGCTTCGTCGTCACGTGTTGACTTTCGTCGTCACGTGTTGACTTTTGACGCAACGCGCTGTCCGGCGTTGACCTAAGGTTACGCGTTGACCGGCGTCCACCTTAGGGTTTTGGAACCGCTTGGGTTGACTTTTGTCGTCACGTGTTGACTTTCGTTGCCACGTGTTGACTTTTGACGCAACGCGCTGTCCGGCGTTGACCTAAGGTTACGCGTTGACCGGCGTCCACCTTAGGGTTTCGGAATCACTTGGGTTGATTTTTGTCGTCACGTGTTGACTTTCGTCACCGCGTGTTGACTTTTGTCGCAACGCGCTGTCCGTCGTTGACCTAATGGTTACGCGTTGACCGGCGTCCGTCTTAGGGTTTTGAACCGCATGGGTTGCCGCGTGTTGACTTTTGTCGCAACGCGCTTGTAGGCGTATAAAATTGCCTATAGGTCCCACAATACAGCTCGACGACGCCGATTCAACAAACGAACTATCGGGCGACGTATCCAAGCAAGACCGTTAGCTCCGCAACGCCGAAGCCAAGCGACACGCGACGAAACGGGATAACAAGGCGACGAAGCCAACAAATTGCACCCAAGCAGTGGAATGCATCCACTCGCACACGGATTCGAACCAACGTTTCGGGGAATCACCGAGTCATCTAAACAAGAGCGAACTCGGTGATATAACGATCGAATCAAGATCAATTCCGGACTCGAACTCGGAAATGGGTTTACTGCCAAATCAGGAATCGGATCAAAACGAATCGAATCCTAACAAGTCAACCACACAACCGAATCGAAGTCCAAATCAACAACGAACCGGAACCGAAAACACCGGAAAACCCGAAAAACGACGAAACGAACCAACACCCGGGAACTCGGCCGCCCAAGCCGAGCCACCCCAGGGTGGCTCGGTGGCCGAGCCACCCCTGGGTGGCTCGGCCAAGGCCGAGCCACCTAGGGGTGGCTAGGCTCAGAACTGTGCGTATGCACAGTTTTGAGTGCCTATAAATAGGCCAGGTGTTGTTCATTCTGAGGGGGTTGGAAATTTTGGAGAGAGGCGAAGCCCTGCTGGATTGAAGACTCAGATCTAAAAAAGATCTCAACTTTGAAGGCTTTGGAGACTTGGACTTCCAGATCCGGTGCTCAGCGATCGTCAACGCCAAATAAGGCAGGTGTTCGAGAGGATCGGATCTTCAGATCTACACGATCACACTCCGGATCTAAGCTTGGTTCTTAGATCCCGAGCATCGAGCGGTTGTTTCCTTGGTGAAACAACCCCTCCCGGCTATTATTCCCTTGGTGGAATAATACCAGTTATATCGTGTAGATCCGACCGGATCGAGATCACGCGGTGGTCCACGGCAAATAACCCCGGCGCAGGCAAAGAACCCACACAAAGCGAGTGACCGCAAAACAGGAGCTCACGATTCGTTCGACAAACAAGGATAAAAGTTGTAATCTTTCTTTTTCTTATTTTTTGATTTTCATTGTAACCGGATCTTATAAAAAGACCGGATCTTTTGTAACCGATAAAGTGTTATCAAGAGTGCAATGACATCAATGAAGAAAGACCCGATTTTTATCGCGAACAGCGCTGTCCGGTGTTGACCTAAGGTTACGCGTTGACCGACGTCCGCCTTAGGGTTTTGAACCGCACGGGTTGCCGCGTGTTGACTTTTGTCGCAACGCGCTGTCCGGCGTTGACCTAGGGTTACACGTTGACCGACGTCCACCCTAGGGTTTCAAATCCGCATGGGTTGACTTTTGTCGTCATATGTTGACTTTTGTCGCAACGCGCTGTCCGGCGTTGACCTAAGGTTACGTGTTGGCCGGCGTCCGCCTTAGGGTTTTGAACCGCATGGGTTGACTTTTGTCGTCACGCGTTGACTTTTGTCGCCACGCGCTGTCCGGCGTTGACCCAGGGTTACGCGTTGACCGGCGTCTACCCTGAGGTTCCGAACCGTTGAAAAGTTGACTTGTGGAATTCATCCATACTTTCAACCGTCGGCGGAGAAAATCAACTCTTGTGGACATGTCGGGGGTATGAAAAATAATTCGGTGTATCAGAAAATCACCCGGGGGGTCAAAATATTGCGCGAGGGTCAAAACCCGGGCGAAACACCCCGGGGTGCCTCGGCAAGGCCGAGACACCCATGGGGTGTCTCGGCAAAGCCGAGACACCCTTGGGGTGTCTCGGTTTTGCCGAGACACCCCTAGGGGTGTCTTGCTTTGTTTTCGCGGTCCCCCCTTGGATTTGTCTTATTCCTTCTTTTGTTTTGTTCCTCCCCCCTTTAATTCAAATTTCAAAGAGAGATTCTTTCCCCCCTTTAATTCAAATTTCAAAGAGAGATTCTTTCTTTTAGGCTCCAAAAAAACCGAGTTCCCCCCTTATCTATTTCGGTTTTACTTCTTCTCCTTCCTCAAGAGCTCCCTCCATTGAAGAACTCCTCCAAAAAAACATCATCCCTCAAGGCAAGGTCGGATTTTGGCGGGTACCCATTTGGCCGAAGCTTCACCTCCTTCAAGGGTTCCATTCTCCCTCTCCAAAGCTCAGATCTTGGCCCTCAAAACGAGGGTTCCTACTCCTCTTGATTCGGGTAAGATCCCCTCCACAATCTCCTTATTTTCTTGTAAAGATCGTGCCTTTATGCTTGGTAGATAAAGGGTTATGTATAAATATGTTCTTGGGGGGTTTTGTGCAAAATCTACAATGGGGGAATATGGCCGAAATTTTTGGGGGTTTATTTATAAAATTCGTGGGACTGAAATCTTGGGATTTGGATTTATGCCCACTTGATGAAGAAATGGGGGTGCTTTATGCAAGAGGATTGAAGGGTTATTTAAGGGGTTTATTTGCAAAACAGCCCCTAAAAATTTTTGGGGCTTATTTGCAAAAGGGCCACGAATTTGGGGCTGAAATCCAAGAAGTTTAACCCCAAACTCCTGATCAAATTTTTGATAAAGTCATGTGGAGACTAAACCAAAATTTTGAGGAGGGGCTTTTATGCAAAATTGGCTAAACTTCGCAAAAGGGTTTATTTGCAAAATTTAACCAAAATTGTGGGTTATCGGGGTACTAAATGACCGAATATGACGACCACAACCCGGATCACACGTGTCCTTGACCTGAATTTGGCCTTGAACACGGGGGGTATTTTGGGTATTTCACCAAAATTCACCGCGAAACGACATTTATCGTTTCGCGTGCACGAAATTTGCAGGTTTAATTAGACTTTAACCATGAAATCCTATTTATTTATAGGATTTTAGTTTAAGTGCTTAATTTCCCTTTTCAATATTTCGTGTCTGCATGTTGTACCTGATATACTGTCTTTTATTGCAGGTTCGCGATGTCTCCTCGTCGATCTCGACCTTCCAGGAGTCACTCCCGCTCGCAGCATAGCGAGGAGGAGGCTCCTACGACATTGTCCCCAGTGGCCTATTTCTTCGGGGGTGAGAATTTATACTTTCTGTATCCCGGATTGACCTTTCGCGAGTCATGAAGGAAGAACCGATACCCCTCCCGCGGGGGTTAAGGTTTCAGACTTGTTTTGCTTAGCCAATTCAAGTCTTCGGGTATATTGGGGCGATCTCGTGTTGTCTTACACCTTATAGGTAGGTGTATGTTATCACGCGATTCACGTGATGACGTATACCGTCCTCTCGGTGTAGGGCACTCGAAATCGTCTTCGCCAATTATCCCGTGAACAATCTCATTTTGCCTTTATGAGATAGATATTCTGACCCCTCGCTTCGTTGCAGTCGATTTTCCCGGCGGTAGCCTTCCTACTCATGCGAACACCTTTTTGGGGCAGCCCCTAGGGCCTCCTCTTGGCCTATAAATAGAGCCCCTTGGCCTCCATTTGAGGGGGCTCCCAATTCTTGGCTGAATTATCTTGGCTTGAATTGCTCTTGGTCTGAAGCGGCGAAGCCCTGCTGGAGTAAGGAGTGAGGTCTGAATTTTGAAGCAGCGAAGCTCTGCCGGAGTGAGGAGTAAGAAGTTCTTCATCAGCCCAAAGAGAACCTGCAATAAAAAGAAAGGATCCTAAGAGAACCTTCATCAAATACTGCGCATTCCACCGAGCGGTGCACCATCCTACCAAGGTATGCTACGCTCTTAAAGATAAAATCCAAGCTCTTATCGATGTAGGGGTCATCACTATGAAGCAGCCCAAAGAGAAGAAAGTGGGTGCGAATGCAGTATCCATTAGCTTTGGGTCTGTTCCCTCGAGTTGGTTCCAACACGAGCCGGTGATCAATGCGGCGGTGAAGATGGTGAATGATGATCCTCACCGCCAACGTCAAAAGGGACTTATGCCGTACACAGCCCCGAATGGCGAGATTCTGTGGGTTCATCCGGACTTGATCACAGATGAACAATGGACAGGGACTCCTTCCAAGAAAAAATCAAAAGGGAAAGGGAAATCCTGTTATGGTGCTTCTGCTATTCCAGGAGAGGATGACGAAAGAATTCCAACCTTCCCACTTCCTGAAGATGAGCAGGAGACCTTTGCAACCCAGAGCGGGAATGAGTATCATTGCAAGTGTCCAGATGCTTCCGAGCAGTTGGGCACCAAAACCCCTCCTTCCAAGATGTTGGCAGAACTGGGAATTGCAGCAACTCCTCCAATGCCCATAGCTGCGGAGAAATCCCAACAAAAAGAAAGAGGGAAAGAGCCTTTGCGTCAAGAAGCGCACAACCCGGGGCAGTCTCGAGTCAATCAGCAGATTGGAAGAGATAAACCGGGAAATTCAAACATCTCGTACCACTTCGATGTTATGACCCAATTGGCTAACATCCCGGTAAAAGTGACTCTACACGAGTTGTCACGTCTTTCTAAAAGCACTAGGGAGGCGTTCACCATTACTCCGGACCAGCTCACTCAAATTGTTCAAGAAGTGTTAATCAAGCAGAAAGAAGAATTTGACGCTAAGATGGAGGCGGCCATGCAACAAATAAAAGAGTTGCAGGCACAAGAACGTCAATTGGAGTCTAATTGTTACACTGTGCCAGGTTCGCCTGTTAAAAATAGAACAAGTAACACTGGGGGTGGTACGAGTGAACCCCTCAATGACACTGGGGGTGGCTTAATTCCTTCTTCTCAACATCATTTGGCGAGAAGTGAAGAGAACCAGAGGGAGGTCGAACCTGTCACCTCCCCCGTCAGGCGTTATCCCAAAAGAAAGAAAGCTGAGGGAAGTCAACCGGAGTTCAGGCCCAGGTTGGTTGATTTTAATCAATCATGGCGGCGACTACTACGAGAGAGATCACCACAGCAGTCGCTTCAGATACAACGATACTCCTTCAAGGACGATGATGTTCCAGACATCCTTGAATATCTTCTGGAAAATGACAAAATCAAGCTCCCACTGTGGTCGCCAGCTTGTTTTCGGGAAAAGTTGCTGTTTTCATTGCTCTTTAGCCTCTTTTTGAGATCTGTTACAACTTCAATCGTTACAACAGAATTAAATGAAAACAAAATATTACAACTTTATCAAAAATAAACACGAGATCCCGTTTTGGTGCGGTCTCGCTTGCGTGGGTCTTTGGCCTGTGACGGGGATGTAGATATCCGTGGACCGCCGGTCGATCAAGATCCTTTCCGGGAAAATCCGGCAGAGTTTCGTCTATCCGCGAAGGGATATAGAAACAGAACTTCGTCGATCCGCGTGAGATCTTAGAAGTTTAAAGCTTATCTCTCGGCTAAAACGAGACACTAGCTCTTCTTAGTATCACCGCTAAGGGGCAACACTAAGGAAAAGAAAGGGGTGAATGAAGGGGGGCTGATGAAGAACTTCTTACTCCTCACTCCGGCAGAGCTTCGCTGCTTCAAAATTCAGACCTCACTCCTTACTCCAGCAGGGCTTCGCCGCTTCAGACCAAGAGCAATTCTAGCCAAGATAATTCAGCCAAGAATTGGGAGCCCCCTCAAATGGAGGCCAAGGGGCTCTATTTATAGGCCAAGAGGAGGCCCTAGGGGTTTCCCCAAAAAGGTGTTTCGTCATAAAAGGTGTTTCGTCGTAAAAGGCGCTTCGTCGTAAAAGGTGCTTCGTCGTAAAAGGTGTTTCGCCGTAAAAGGAGGCAAAGACACCCTTGGGGGGGACCATGTGGAAGAGGCCAAAAGGAGGGGGGACCATGTGGACACCCAACAAAAAGGGGGGGACCATTGGTGTGAGGACACCCCCCTTGGGGTGTCTCGGCTATGGCCGAGACACCCCTTGGGTGTCTCGGCCAAGGGTGTCTCGGCGTGGCCGAGACACCCTTGGGGTGTCTTGGCTTTGCCAAGACACCCCTCGGGTGTTTCGAGCCTACCGAGATATCCCAGGGTGCCCCGGTTCAGTCCGAGGTCCTGCCGTTGTCCCGCCGTTGTCCCGCCGTTGTCCCTTCGTTGACTTTTCGTCCGAACTCGGATTCGACTGATTTCGGATGCATTGAAATTCAGACAAAAAGCTCCGTTGATCCCGATGGTTGGAATAACAGTGGGATGATTGGGACACGGCGGGCGTTGGTTCAATTGCGGTGATCGTGGGGTTTTCGGTCAATCCGTATCCCCGTGATTCGTTGGCTCACGTAGTTCGTCGGTTCACTTCAGGCACTCACCGACGTCATTTGAACTCTTGTGAACCGGGTAGTGACGTTCAATCGTCGATCGTTAACACTGAGCTGTGAGTGGGGACCTATCGGCAATTTTCGATGCCTACAGTCTATAGTAGTAAATCAAGCCAGAAGCATACAACAACAAGTTCGTTAGCCCGAAGGCAACTGACGGCTAAGAATATCGGACTCCAAGCTAGAAAGCCTGTCTACATAGCTCTGCTCAAGTTCCGCCTACAGGCTAGCCCGGACAGAATCTTCGGAACCGCTCAAGACCTCCGCGGCTTCACTTTGCAGCTTCATCAATCCCTCCTGTGTTGATCCCAGCTTATCAAGCGTCCATTCACGAGAACGCTATAATCCAGCCAGGTCCTCGGCAATGAGAGTAGCGGACTCCTCGGCACGCCTCAAAGCATCCTTCCGCCTAGCTATCTCTTCACGGGTGGAATCCAAGGAGCTGAGTAACTCGGCTCTGGCGGCATCCTTCTTCGCCAGGTTAGCCATCAACTGCACAACAGAATGCTCACGTGATTGAAGCTCGCTGCCAATGGAAGATCTCAGGTCACGCTATTGTGTCAGCCTATCTTCCATCTGAGAGGATATAAAAGAGGAAGCTCCACTAGCCTTCAACTCCCTCAGCTCACGGATCTCTGATTCCAGAACAGCAAATTCAGCAGTGAAGGAATCGGCCAACTCGGGATGTCCCTCTTCCCTCATCATCATCATGTGGCGGGAAAAAGAACGTATGAACTGATCAAAGCAATACTCTCTGTGAAGAAGCTTCTCTATCATACTGTTATAGAAGGCGGTGAAGAAGCCAAGGTCCATACGGAAGATGTCTCTGTCTGGATCGGTGTCGGCCAGAAGAGCGTAGACGCGCTCATAAAGAGATGATCGAGAGCCTACAAGCAGCAGTGTGGAGATCAAGAAACTGTCGAATATAATCAAAAGACCCAAAGGGAAAGTTCGAGGTATACCTATGCCGACGGAAGTCCCCTCGGGTTGAGGTTCGACAGATTCCGGAGTGGTCATGGAGGGTATATCAACCCCCGTGGGCAAATCAGTCGTACTAGGCGGAGGTGGGAAAACGCCCGAAGCTATAGCAGTATCAGGTACAGCGCCCGGTCCTATAGTTACATTTCTTTATTAGTCAAAATGGAAATTTAGACAAGTAAAGAAAAGAGAAAATCGGATATATACCTGTGAAAGAATCACTCCTAAAGAGTGGTCTCACAGTTCTTCCCGAAGTTTGTTCGGCCAACATGTCGGCCAATAGTCCAGCATCGGGTTTCGAGAAACTGGATACAGGAGCTTCCCCCTGTTCCTCGAAACCTGTATCATGAAAGGATCTGTCCTCAACTGGCTTTTCTGTTGCGACATCTGCCAGATAACCGAAAGGTTGGAGAAGATGCGTAAGAAAATAAGGAAGAAGGGAAAGCTCAGAAATACCTGCGGCATGAGCAGAGGATTCTCTCTCCCCGATATCCACGCTTGGGTTCGTCAGATATTCTGAAAGAAAGCAAAGCGCAAAATAAGCATGAATTCCTTAACTATTGAGAAGGATATCATCAAATGGAGATATACCTGAATATGGGATGGTGGGCTCAACGTTACTCGCCGGTTCAAGATCAATGTTTAGGTCAATGCCCAGGGAGCCGTCACGAAGAGCGTCGCACATTTCTTGCATGAAGCAATCCATGTGGTCGGAGCCAGGGCATACCGGATCTGGTGGAAGCTCACCCTCTTCAAAGATTCCTGGGACGTAAAACATGATCGTGAATCTCAAAGGTAAATTGTTCCAAAGCAACAAAAATATATTCAAAAGATGTTACCTTCCTCACTGTTCGCGTGGAAAATTGTGTTCTTCTTCATTGATGACTTCATTACAACTTTGATAACAACTTTATGCGTTTACAAAGATCCGGTCTTTGTATAAGAGCCGGTTACAATGAAAATCAAAATAAAGAAATAAAAATTACAATTCTCTCTGAACAAATCACGAGTTTCCTGTTTTGCGGTCCCTCGCTTGCGTGGGTTGTTTGCCTGTGCCGGGGTTGATTACCGTGGACCACCGCACAATCTCGATCCGAACAGATCTACGTGGTATAACGGGTATTATCCCACCAAGGAGATAATAGCCGGGAGGGATCGTTTCACCAAGGAAACGCTCGCTCAAATCTCGGGATCTAAGAACCAAGCTTAGATCCGGAGTAGAATGACGTAGATCTGAGTATCCAAGTCTTAAAGCCTTCACAATTCTGAGTTGAGGTCGCAATCCGGCAGAGTTTCGGCTCTTCAGAAGTTTCAGAAAAAAGTCCTCTCAAATGAACAACCACCCCCCCTATTTATAGCCTCTCTTCACTGTGCATTCGTGCACAAAAGAGAGGGGGGGAGTCGGGCCACCTCAGGGTGGCTCGGCTCATGCCGAGCCACCCTGGGGTGGCTCGGCCACCGAGCCACCCTGGGGTGGCTCGGCCGGTTGGCTCGGTTTAGGCCGAGTCCCCGGGTGTGTTCCGTTTTGTCGTTTTCCGGTGTTTTCCATCTTTCGGTTCTTCGTTTGATTTGTCCGGACTTTGATTTGATAGCCCAGGTCTTTATTTGGCAGTATTCCCGCCTCGGTGTTTGAGTTCAAGTCCGTTTTGTTGTTGGACGACTCGTTAACTTTCCGAACCGTTGGTTTGGTTCCACACGCGAACGTATTCCGTTGCTTGTGTGCCTCATCGCCTCGTCGCTCGAACGTCCGTTGATTTGTCGAATCATCGTGCTGAGCCATGTTAAGGGACCTATAGGCAATTTTATACGCCTACAGATACCCCCTCCAAAGTGTTCCAGCCTTATTCTTTTATAGAGGAGTCTGGAATACTTTGGATATGATTGCCCCTACCCTTTGTCGGTGTAACGGGACCTGGAACGACTTTTGTTCTGTATTCCTTCACTCCTTCAGGCTATTCGGTGCTTCGTCGAATGCTTGTAAGGATTCTGGTGCTGCATTTATTGTCTGACCGTCGTTGGAATTTGAACTTGAAGTCGATTCCTAATTTTCCAATCTTTTAGCTCGTGCTCATTGGTTCGACGTTCAACTAACCCTCGATTGTTGGCGTTGAGTCTTTATTTGCGACGCGTTGTCCGGCGTCGTGTTATTGAGTTATCCTTAAGAATATTTTTAGAAAAATATTCTCCAGGAACTTCTCAATAAAAATGGGGAATAGTTTATACTCGTATACCTTATTGGAGTATTTCCGTACTCAAAATAAGCTGAACCGGCTTGAAAATGAGTCAAAAAAGGTAGTAATTTGGCTCAAAAATTTCTTCCGTTCCTTCCGAATGTGCGGGAGAGACAGGAATAAACCAAGGATGTGACCCTCAGTTGATTTGAAGTCGTTTCGATGCTTAATTCGGCTCCAATTTGAATTCTGGTTCAAATTTGGTTCAAACTGGTTCGAAATTGATTCAAACTGGTCCATTCAGACTCAATTTGGCTCATTCTGGCTCAGTCTGGCTTGGTCTGGTTCAGCCAGATCTGGTTCAAGGCTGGTTTGGGTCTGGTTCAAGGCTGGTTCACCCCTATAAAACCCCACCCCTTTTCTCTCCTAGGTCCGGCCCCCTCTTTCTCCTCCTCTCTCTTGGATTCCTTTTCCCTCTTGCATTCTTTCCTTCAAATCTCCATAAATACCCTAGATCCATCCTTCCTTTGGATCTTAGATTGAAAAATCCCTCAAAAAACCTTCAAATAAAAGTTTCTCTCAGGCCCCTCGAGCACGTGGTCTGAGCCTCTTTCAAGATTTGATTTTTGGTTGGACCTTCAAGCTTTCTTCAGGTAAATCCTCCACAACTTTGGCTTATTGCATGCTCAATTTAATTTATGCATTTGTGGGATCATATGTGAGGGTTGAGGGTGTGATTTGACACCTCGAGCTAATCTTTCAGGGGGGTAGATCTGATAAAAAAGTGATCTTTTTTCTAGATCTGACCTCTTTTTATTTATTTTGCAGCTTGTCATGTCGCGTTCTTCGAGAGGTCGTTCCCCTGCTATGTTGGCTGATGGCGTGCCTCCCTCCTATGCTGGTGAGCTATTTTTGGCAGTATTTGGAAATTTACAAATTAGTCCCTATTTTCTTGTAAATTTACAAATTGGTCCCTTTTTACCCCACGTTGTTCTCCTTGGTGAGGCAATCGGGAAGAGCCTTGATTCTCCTTGGTGAGGATCGACGCTTTCGACATATTTGAGAATTTTGCAAATTAACCCCTCTTTTCTTGAAAATTTGCAAATTGGTCCATTTTTACCCCACGTTGTTCTCCTTGGCGAGGCAATCGGGAAGAGCCTTGATTCTCCTTGGTGAGGATCAACGCTTCAAAGATATGTTTTGCTTGGTCAAAACAACATCTCAAAAATAAAGGGGGCGATTTGACGCTACATTGTGCTTTATAAGGCAGGGATATGTTGTCAACATACCCTGTTTTGTGATTGCACAATGTGGCCAAATCGTCTCACCCTTTATAAGGCAATGACTCTATCTTAGCTATTCGTAAGATGAGTTCAATTTTCCTTTTATAATTGGGACTAACAAACACTTAATTGCTTGTTTTCAGCGGTGAATGGACGTCGTGGTGACATTTTATCTTCAGTTTCCGCCAGGCAGGCTACCAATCCACTTCCTCGGTTGGATATCCGTGACAGGAAGATGGTGAGTCCCGAAATCATCCTAATATCCGACGATGAAGAAGAAGAGGATCCTATTGCCGCGATTGTGTCTGACCAAGAGTCTGTCTTCACGGCTTCCGAATCTATACAGAGCATCCTCCAAAAAGTAGAGAAGGTTGTGCAACAAACGGTCACCGACATTTGTTCTGGACAGGGAAGATCTTATGATTTGCTCCTTTTCATAACAGACAGTCTTGACGACATTCAGCGTGTAGGTGGCATCCGACTAGCTGGACGATGCGAGATAAGACTGACTTGTTTAGAGGAACTCATATATCGCTTGGAAGATTTAGTAAACTTCGACTCATATGACGAGGCCACGCCACTTATGATCGATGTTCAGACTCGGAGGATGCGTGAGCGTAAGGCCAGAGAGAGACGTATCTCAGAGCAAGAAGTAATCGTCGCGAACTTGTGTGAACGGCAACGTTGTCTGCAGACTAAGATGGATGCTTATAACAGTATTGCTGATAGGACTGGGATTAGGACCGCCCAAGGGGAGAGGACTCTAAAAGATTTTGAGCGTGAGAGCACTAGGTTTCAAGATGTTTATAGAAGAGAGTTGGAGATTCTTCAAACATTGCGCCGAGAAGATGTAACTGCCAACACTGTCGCCATTCTTGCGTATGCCAAGCTTCAGAAGGAAGAAGAGGAGAGGGTTCGGGCGGAAGTCGCCGAGGAGCTTGCCGATGTCAAGGCTAAAATTGCTTCCTTCAGTTTGTCAGATCTGATTTGAGACATTTTCTTGTATCTCAGCTTGGTTTGGTTTCATTAATAAAACAAAGTCTTTTTATTAGCGCACTCTTCTTTTCATCATTATGCTTCTCTGTTGATCATGAATCTGACGATCATAATACTTACAGGATTTTTAGCAAACCCTCAGCCATCAATGGATTTGGTTAGCCTTTACCGACCACCGTTTGAGTCGGGCTAGCATGCGAATTATTTAAATCCGTTCGCATGTAACGTTGCGCTCAGAGATTGAATTCTCTGAGACTTTGTGCTATGATGACGAATACATAGACTTCGCCATTGTTACGGGAATAGGCTACCCGGCGACACGTGTGAGGTGTTGGCTTTAGGATTTTTGGCCAACCCCCAGCCTCTAACGGATTTGATTAGCCTTTACCGACTACCGTTTGAGTCGGGCTAGCGTGCGGATTGTCTAAATCCGTTCCACACGTGACGTTAAGCTAAAAGAGTTAACTCTTTTAGTGCTACGACATTGAATACGTAGACTTCGTCTTTCTCCTGTGAAAAGACTAAACAGCAACGTTTATGAGACGTTGACTTAGGATTTTTGGCAAATCCTCAGCCCTCAACGGATTTGATGTGCTCTTACCGACTACCGTTTGAGTCGGGCTTACTACATGTGGATTGTTTTAATCCGTTCCGCATGTGACGTTGCGCTAAAGGAATGAACTCGCTTAGACTTCGTGCTACAACTTCGAATATGTAGACTTCACTATTGTTATGGGAATAGGCTACCCAGCAACGTGTATTAGACGTTGGCT
>BQKN01024749.1:0-10818 GCA_022839385.1 Asparagus kiusianus
CGAGCCGCCCGCGAGTTGGGCGGCCGCGAGTTAAAAAGCAGGACTCTTTTTAAACTTCTATACTTTGGGAAGTGAAACTCTCACAATAAAACTATGCAAGCTGTGTGAAACTCTCACAATGAACTTAATTCATTTTTGAAAATTACACTTGACTTGATATTAAATAAACATGTGGACAAAGAGTGTGCAATTAAAACTCCTACAGCTAGATATATTTCTAGCATCTTCTATGAATGAGAGGTCTCAGGTGCAGTATATTTAATAGCACAGGCGCTGTACCTCAAACATCATGCTATAGTTTAAGGTATAACCAGTCAAACCCCATGAAGAACAATTTCCAACGGAAACATGAAATCACGCCGTTCCCAACGGAGCACTCATTAAATTAATTTAGGGCCCTCTAAATCTTTAATATATCTGAAATTAGTCCCTGAAATCATTTATTAAGAGGGCTTATTTTTGAGTCATTAAATTTGAAACAACATATGAGAATTGCAGACCTAATAACAACATTTTGGGGAACTGTTGAAACGGCCTGTAAAGAAAAATTGGGATCTAATAGTAATTTCAACGATGTTAGGACTACTTTCAAAATATTTGAAGTTTTAAAGGACTATATATATACCCACAACTTACTATGCTTTAGACTATAAAAAATTTGTGTCGTAGTCGAATTGTCATGCTATTTAATGAACGATATTATGTTAGATTTTTGGAATTTTCCCCAAATGTGAGGGCGCGCTTCTTTAGTTTTTCTTAGCGTGTGGTGTTCTAAACTTGTGGCCCACGCGGACTAGAAGAGATGAGAGGCTTCTCTTATTAATATACAGTAAAATATAGGTTAATGAATTCAATCACAACTAGGGGTGCAAACTGGTCCGGATTTATCCGGACCAACCGCAACCGTATCCGTTTGGAAAGCGGATATGGTAAGAAAAAATTGAAACCGGTCGGATATAGTTTCGGAAACGGTTACGGTTTAGATTTTTTATCCGGAAACGGTTCGGATACGGTTATCGGGTCGAAATTACGGATACGGTCCGGATATCCGGATATTTGAAATGGGCTATATATATATAACACTGGTTTATAAATTATAACACATATTGGGTTGGGTCAAACTCAAAATCCACAACCCGACCCGTTTAAAACTCAAAAAAACCTCCCAGTCCCCAACCAATTCCCAAACCCTAAGCCCTAAACCCGATCCTCCACCTCCCCAATTCCCGAAAGTCAAAACCCTAAGCTGGGCTCTGCCTCCTCCGCCGCGTGGGCTCCGCCTCCTCCGCCGTGTCGGGCTCATCCTCCTCCTCCGCATCTAGCTCCGCAACCAGCTCCACAACCAACTCCGCATCGAGCTCCGCCTCCGAGCTTCGCATCCAGCTCCGCGTCCTCCTCCGCATCTAGCTCCGCCTCCGATCTCCGCAACCAGCAACCAGCTCCGCTCCTCCTCTACGTCGAGCTCCGCATCCCTCGCCGTTCGAAGCCTACGGTAACAGAAGTTACAGAACCCTTCGCCTTCACCCTTAATTTGGTATAATTCAAAACCCTAAGCCCTAATTTTTTTGTGCCCTAATTTCTAGCATTTGTTGAGTGATTTGAAAAACTCACAATTCAAGCATTTGTTGTAAATTGCATCATTATTTTTTGTTGTTTGATTAAGTTCATAAATTTCAATGAATAGGTATTAGAATCATGTCGTCTAATCAATCAGTTCAAGCTTCGAAGAAGCCACAGTTGAACCGGCCATTGAACCCGCAATAGAAGAGTCTTCTAATAAAACAGAGGAAAAAGCTGAGAAAAAGGGGGGAAAATTAACTTCTAACATATGGTTAGACTTTGAGAAAATTGATAGAGTTGAAAAGAAAATTGTCGATGGGAAAGAAGTTGAAAATTGTAGGCTTCTAAAAATGCCTATAAGTTCCCGTATGTAGCTCGAGACGAAGAGGAGGTGATAAACGTCATCATTCAAATCGAGAAGATTCACCAAGTGGTTAGCATGCTCATCGACCACCGCCAAGTGGCCCGCACACTCACCAGCCACCAAATCGGCAACCAAGTGGCCAGCGCGTTCACCAGCCACCGCCAAGTGGCCCACACACTCACCAGCCACCAAATCGGCGAACCAAGTGGTCAGTGTGCTCACCGGCCACCACCAAGTGGCTCGTACACTCACCAGCCACCAAATCGGCGAACCAAGTGGCCAGCGTGTTCACCGGCCACCGCCAAGTGGCCCGTACACTCACCAGCCATCAAATCGGCGAACCAAGTGGCCAGTGTGCTTACCGGCCACCACCAAGTGACCCGTACACTCACCAGCCACCAAATCGGCAAACCAAGTGGCCAGCATGTTCACCGGCCACCGCCAAGTGGCCCGTACACTCACCAGCTACCAAATCGGCGAACCAAGTGGTCAGCGTGTTCACCGGCCACCGCCAAGTGGCCCGCATACTCACCAGCCATCAAATCGACAAACCAAGTGGTCAGCGTGCTTACTGGCCACCACCAAGTGGCCCGTACACTCACCAGCCACCAAATCGACGAACCAAGTGGCCAGCGTGTTCACCGGCCATCACCAAATGGCCTGTACACTCACCAGCCACCAAATTGGCGAGCCAAGTGGCCAGCGTGTTCACCGGCCACCATCAAGTGGCCCGTACACTCACCAGCCACCAAATCGACGTACAAGTCAATGAAACCATGAAATACATGCAAATAACGGAACGAGCCGAACTCTAGGAAACTACGAAAGCCTCTGGCGATCGGGACGCGTCGAAACAGTCCGGTCAGACCAGTGGCTCGGCCACAGGCCAAACCACCATTTGGTGGCTCGACCAAGGCCGAGCCACTTCGGTGAAACGGCCAGAATCAGTTTTTTGGTTCTTTTATGGATTCTTTTGGGATTTGGGAGTTCCAACTGCTCCGATACAGTGGTTATGCAGTTTCTAACTGAAGATAGAAGGGATCCCTCGTTTTGATCTGAAGAAACCGTCAACCAAGCCTATAAATAAGAGCCCTAGTGTTCATTTTTGAGGATCTGGAAATCAAGAGGATGAAGTGCTGTCAAATTAGAGATTGGAGCACGAATTTCAGAGAGTTAGCAGATCTTGGCGGAGTTCTTCAACAAAGCAAGAGTTCGAGAGATTTAAGCTTAGTCTTAAATCCCGAGAAGAGCCGTGATTTTGCTTAGTCAAAATCGCCGCTATTGTAATCACTTCCTTCGTGAAGCGAAAGCACTGATTATCCAAACTTCTGCTCACCGGATCTGATCCATAGGCGGTCCACGGATAAACCCCGGCACCGGCAACGATCCCGCACAAGCAATAGGCGATAAACTTCTATTGTGTGTAGTTTGAGAGATAATTATAATTTTTGATTTAAAGTCTTATAAAAAGGCTATATTTTTTTATTTGAGTTTATTGTAGGTGTTTGAAGCTGTAATGGACTCATCAATGAAATCAATTTTCCACCCAAACAAAAATCAATGAGAAAATTGATAGAGTTGAAAAGAAAATTAACTTCTAATGTATTTTTTGTCATATCCTAGTCATATCTATTTCCCAAATATTCGTTTAGTATCCATATCCGGACCGTATCCGTCTCTCTAATATCCGAACCATATCCGTTTCCGTTTAATGCCGATATGGTAATGCTTTTTTCTTACCGATGAATATCCGAACCGTATCCGTATCCATTTTTAGAAAGTGGTTATGGTTATGATAAGGGTCATATCCGAGCCGTATCCGAACCGAATGCACTCCTAGTCACAACTATAGTCGTAAACGAACTTTCCATTTGCGGCGGATGACTTGCAGAAATTGTAGTTATAATGGCAAAATACCGCTCAAAATGAAAATCAACCCCCAACAGAAATACAAAAAGATTTGCATTCAAAGTTATTCTATGCAATTATAAAATTTTAAAATTAAATCAAACAATTGCTAACTAGCTAGGACAAATTTTGAAAAAAAAAGAACCATTTTAATATTTAATAACAAGAAGTCAACTCACTATTAACTTATTTATAAATTTTGGCCCATTTTGGCCACATCAGCAGCCAACTTTGGGTCGAATTTGGAAAATCTTGATACGTAAAATGATCGGGGTTGTGATCCCCCTATCTATGATCGGGGTTGTGATCCCTCTATCTTTTGTGAAACAAATATTAGGAAACGAAGTGAAAAAAAGAGCAGGACGTATATATGGATATAAATTTAATTTGATTGGGATTCTTGAAATTTTATTGTTTAGAGGCTTTTGATTGAGATTAATTTTTATTTGATAAGGATTCTTAAGTAACAAAAAATTGAAAAAGGATCAATGACAATAAGGACTTGTTTGGCAATCAAAAAGTAAATGAAAGATAGAAAGAAATTTTTCGAGAAAGTTTTTTCTATTCACTTTCTATTTGCAAATATTGCTTGGTAACTAAAAAGTGAAAATGTGAAAAGTTGATGTGGCAATGACATGACATCCACTTTCTTCATATGAACTGTTTCGTTTATAGGCCTGTTTGGTACTTTTCTGGAAAAAATGGGAAAACAGAAAAAAAGAAATAAAATGATATCAAGACATTTCCAGGGGGTTTCCCATCTTTTATTTATTTTGTTTGTTTCACATTGAAATCAACCCCTTGAAATGTATTTCTTTGTTTCCACATGTTTGTTTGACCACTCTAGAAACAAGAAATCATTCCCCCATTTATATTTTCATTTCCAATGTTTGGTATGCACAAATACCTCAACCTGAGAAGAGTTGAATCCCAAACCCATGGTGAGCTTACCGCTCCCAAAGTAGTACACATGAATTATCCTAACGGTACACAATGCAACGGTCATTTTTTAAAAACCGAGCAGAACTAAAGAGCTGATAACACTCTTCAAACAAGTTATATATTGTGTTGGGTGAGTTTGTTCCAGTTGCAACAAAGACAGAAGCTCCAAATAACTAGAGCCTCTTCATTTTGCTTCCTTCTTCAAGAAAAAATTCCCCAAGGGCCTTCTTCTTTGTCAGTGCTTAGCCATGGCTGCTGCCCAAAGAGGTATGAACAAATCTCCTGAGGTAAAATGCTTATGCAATATACCAACACCATTGAAGCTGTGTAAAGTAGGTTCGAACAAGGGCAAACATTTTTGGGGTTGTGCCAAATACCCGAATATATCATGCAAATTCTTTAGGTGGGCCGAAGATGATAAAGAAATAAAAAATAGTGAAACCAGAAAAGAAGAAGCCTCTCCTCAACCAGTGTCGGAATTAAAAGATCTGGAAACAAAGCATTTGCGAAGAGAATTGAAGCATGCAATACAACAAGTTGAATATTTGAAAAAATATATTACAGTTTTAGGGCTATTCAGTATTTTCCTTGTTCTTGTAAATATTGTAATCTGCACATTGAAAATATAATGAAAATATAATGTGTAATCCGTATGGATATAAGATATAATGCAACTCAACATTTTCTGTTTTTTGTAAAACAAGGCTATTCCAATACTTAACAGGCATGTAGCTACAAGCTCCTGCATATATTCATCAGGAGAGAATGTTAAGCAATAGTGCTCAGGTCTACGTCAACTTCATCACATATTCGGCCCTAACAAACGATAGCATGACAATGTTGGCTGCATTCCACAGTTTGGACTGTCTCGCCATAGCATTGCATGCAATATTTACTGGTTTGGAATATCAGAAAACATGACGTTCATCACTGCACAAATGGGGACTGAGCAAAACAGAAAAACCAGAACATAACAAAGTCTCAATGTTTAACCATCTGAAAGTTTTAAAAAAATTCAGCAAATGATGGGGTTTCCAGCAGTTAGGCAATTGAGTAGTATATAATGGCAAAATAGTCAAAACAGCAGAGGGAATCATCACATGCTAGGGCAAAGCAAGCACAACATTTGTAACCACGATTTGTAAAACATGTCCAAACAGCATGCAAAATTTAACACATGAATTTGTACATAGAAAATACCAATTACGTAATAAGTAGTCTGTAAGCAGGCAACAGTCTAATACAACTCAAGGCAACAGCCCCAGCATGTTTGTCATGCACAACATTTTCAGGGAAGAGAGCTGATAAGGGGTTTCCAAAATGTACCTCTAAGCAGCAGTTTGTAAGAAAATACAAAGTACTTTAAAGAACTTGGCAGTAAAAACATACTCAACAAAGTTAGTAACAAGTAGTTTATATAAGAAATCATTCCCACAGATTTCAAAATTGCACCACTAAACAGCAGTTTGTACAAATTAAAGAATTAAAGCACATGTAATACACATGTTCTTTTCAATCAATGACTAGTTTAGTGCACCTGCTTTTCATGTGGACGTATTTGTTTAACTGAGTTTGTTATATGACTTAAACTGTGAACGTATATTCACTGCATATGAAAACTTCAGATTCATAAATCACATTACAAGGAAATACAGATATGTATAATCTTTAAAATGATCTATGGCATGTCACCATGCAGGCACATGCAACCATATCTCCAGTTAGTAAAGCTCTACTTCAAGTATAGTACTTCATTATATTATTTCATCTTTAGCATCCATATGACCACACCACCTGTTATATTTGATGCTTATCTTGTTTTTCTTTTGCATTCATAACTTTTGCCAACAGGATTATCCTTGATGTATGTTGTGTACAGATAGTGTGACCATCACTATATTATTATAAGTTTATAGCAACAAAGGCCTGCATGCATGTGTAACACACACAAAAAAAAGAAGCTTCATTCAGCATATCAATGCCCCGTGTAATCATATGTATTATACATCTTTCTACAGAAAACAGCATAGGCAGTCTTACATGGACGACAATTTGCAGAATGTGATTTGGTATGTGGTTTCAAAGTCGTATTATGAAAGTGCAGTGTGTACCCATAAATAAGACCAAGTGGCTTTAGCAAGTGTTTCAATGCACAAAAGACTCAAAGCAACATAAGAAAACAACACAAGATACCAGTAGTTTGTACCTAGAACTTGAACGCAAAGTAGTTTATAAGCAGATAAAACATTCAAAACAGCATAAGGCAACAGCACATATCCATAGAGATATCCATCCATAAATAGCAGTGAGCCCAAATGAGAGGATCAAGTTTTGAGCTCAATAGGAACCTACTTCATCACATATCCATCCTCAGCAAACAAATGCAAGACAATGTTGGCTGCATACCTGATAATACTAGATTTTTCATAGCTGAATAATGGGAGGTTGGGACTACCTCACCAACTAATTGTCTGCACTAATTGCTGGGGAAGAATATCAGAAACAAGCCCCACAGATCATTGCATATATGCGACTGGTCGATTTTTCCCAAAAACCCATCAACAGTCATGAGTCACAATGGGTGAAGCTATATGTGCACCACTAGCTTAAATGCATTAGGCATAGATAAATCATAAAGTGGTAAATCAGATCAAGAGCTCCCAGAATGTTTCTGTGGAGCATGAGTCACGTGCTCTCAAAGCAATTACAGACATACCAGATATCCAAGTCTTAACAACAAAATAGCCTCATGTTTTTTATCCGACACAAATCTATATGGTAATAGGGACCTCCCACCGGTCCTGCAAAATACATAACCAATCAGCAAGTACGAATCAAAATGGCTGCATAAGTATAAAAGCACAAGTGTAAACTCCTACCGGAACCCACCCTCATTTACTCCCCCCTCCTTGCATCTGCATGAAACTGTCCAAGATAGCCCTTTGGCCGAAGTCACTTTTACCTATGAAATGCCTCGCTTTGGTTTCGTTTTCAAATGTGGCATCATAAAAAAGCTCCAGGACTTCTATAGGGTAAGTATCTTTGTGCCTAAAGATGGTTGTTGACAATTTCTCAGTCTAGTGCTGATTAACAAGATTGAGAGACGTGGAAAAGTGTTTAACTTCATCCACCATTTGTTGCATGATGTCACGACTGAGGTCTGTCTTCCTCGTGTGACCTTTCGCCGATGGAATTTTTTTATGATAGTCATTGCTGGAGGATTTATCATTGTTGATTTGAGATTGCTTATCTTCATCTAAAAAGTTACTCGTGGAAGGAGATTTATGAGGAACAGACATGCTACCATGTTGATCATCGTCATCATCTCCAAGGTTGATTGCATCATGGCCCCCAAATTTCTCCATAAAGGCCTTAGCAAAGTTACCTCTTGCTTGATCATCCCCACAGATGACAGCTAGGTTTTCATAATGTCTCAGCGGCTTATTTATGTAATCTTTAAGCATACTCTTATTTTTATCTTGCATGCAATCAATATCCAATTCAGTGTAAAGATGTGTAATTATTTGTTTGGTCAGAGGAAGCAACATTTTGAAGCTGTGCACGCTTCATTTACCTCATTCCATGCATCAAAACTCTCGGGATCCAGCATGATTGTTTACGTTGCCTCATCCCAACCTGCACCACTAATATTACACACAGCCTGCATGTCTTGAAACTAAGAACGAATTGTTTTTATATGGTTAACAACACTCTTGGTAACAAATGATGTACCAAATTGCTTGTTTACTTCAGCGGCCGCTATTGCAAATGCATGTTGCTTAAAGTTTTTGTCTGGTTTAAGACCAGACCTTGCCAAATTGGCCAAAAAGGGTATGAGAACGTCATCGTGAGCAGGGGTCCACCATCTAGTTGAGGACACAGATGATGCTGCTTCACCACGGTGTATTTTTCTTTTCTTTTAGGCCAAAGCCTTGTATTTTTTGGGCGAAGTAGCTGAAGTGGCTACAACTTCATCCCTTTCCAACCGTTTATTGCTACCTGAATCAGAAGTAGTTCCTATAATACTAGTTGGAGAATGAAAGTAACCGAAGGAATTGGAGGCTTGAAATGGTTGTGTCATAGATAGGGTGTTACTGAGCATGTGCATGTAAGATAAAATGGGGTAAGGCATAGGAAAAAAGTTACCATCGGCTTGCGGAACATTTGGAAAAACAGAGGGTGATTGCACGTAGGGGGAGGATGGCTGAAATATTGGGTTAAATGGGTGATTGAACCCACTGCCGGATGGAAGCACGGCAGAGTGTGGTTGGCCCCTAGATGTCAGGGGGTGAGTGGTGGTCCTCGCGTTGGCCAAATCAGTCACATCATTATTTGCATTATCAGCCATTTCCTATAGCCCAATAATTCATATGTTAGTCCAAAAAATATTAAGATGGTACTTTACAATGACTGCTTTGGAATGGAACAACAAATAAGGTGAGACACGAGAAAGCATAATACATAAGATAACTAAAATAGTAAAGAGGTACATGACATAAAAGATGTGAGACACAGGATATCCATCAGAAGCACAAGGTCTAGTTTGATGCCCTAACCAATAAAGAAGTCACACAAATGGATATAACCAACACATGTTAATGTAGCAACAAACACAGCGTGCGAAATACGTTACAATAACCACAACCATAATAAACTTAAAGCGACTGAAGGGGATTGTATCAAATCACACCGCAGACTCAGTCGTGTCACCATGTCGGTATTTACAACAATAGTCAAGCCACATGTCCAAAGCGATTTGATCTCTGCGAGATCTCCATTCATCCTTGAAGGCAACTTGTTCTCTAACAAAATGGGACTGTGAGAAATTAATGACGTTATCTTCATTAACTGCCTCTTCAATGTCATCCTCACAAACGTTGATATCCTCATTTAACAAGTCATCGTCTGGGTCCACTGTTGCAATGCAGTTATATAGAACCGTGCATGCCAAGACAATGTCAAATTGGGCCTAGAAGGGGTAGTGGGGTTTCGCTGTGAGAATCTTGAAACGATTCTTCAATATACCGAATGTAGCTTCGATCCTTAACCTCAAAGAGGAATGTCTAAGATTGAATAACTCCCTCCTATTTTGAGGTGTTCTCCCAGAAAATTCCTTGAGATGATAACGGACACCGCGATACGGGGATATAAATCCTGGCTGGGTTGTGTACCCCGCATCACACAAATAGTATTTACCTACATAATGCAAAGTATTTTAAGGAGAAATGTCTAAGATTATGGTCTAGATAAAGCATCTTACAGGATTCTATAATCGTTAGTCGATCCCTCCCACCCAGCTAAAACGTAGGTAAACATTTTGTTTGGTGTGCAAGCCGCAAGAATATTTTGTGTGACATCTTTGCGCCCTCTGAAACGCGCAACTAGTGAGGCAGGTAGCATAGCATCCACATGTGTCCCATCTATCATACCTATGCAATCCTTCAGAATTCAAGTTGCTATGTTAATGTAATGATTGAGTAATGAAGAGATTAATTTGGGCTAATAGGTGGAGTGGTTGTTATACCTTGAAAAAAGGATAGAAAGATGGATTGTTTTGGATCTCTGGGGGCACTTCATTTGGTGCTTGTTTCATATATCGGCCTTGTATGCTCGAAATTGCTTGCAATACTCTATTGAAGTATCTACTAACCGTCTCCCCTGATCGTATAAATTGCGTTCTCATCGTACGATTTTTTGATTTATGACCCAATATGTTTAACGTTATAGCAAGCTGCTCATCTATAGTTATAAATCTTGAGTCCTTTAAGAGATGATTAGTCCTCATTATCTTTGCTAGTTTAATAAAAGCACACGTGCGCATTCTAACAAAGTTCTGACAGCTATCACTATAGCCGTGATAGATCCGACTCATCAACTCTGCCCTAGTTTTTTCCTGCCTTACTCTTTCTGCACTTCGGCCAAATCATAGCGATCTGCGGCGAGACTTCATTCGCATCAAAAATATAACTACTAGAACCATTACAGAAAATGCAGCCCTGTTCGCGGGAAAAATCGTGTCTTTCTTCATTGATATCATTGCCATC
>BQKN01024756.1:0-11693 GCA_022839385.1 Asparagus kiusianus
GTATGATTTTTCTACTGAGCTTTAGAATTTTTAATTTTTTTATTATTTATTGTTGAATTTAGTTTAAAAACCCTAATTTATGATTAAAAAAATAAACGAGTTCAATTCTGAAACCCCTAACTCAACTACATGTTAATTCATTTGAACAATACTAGTAATCATATTTTTTTGAACACTTATAAACCCTAACTTATTTAAGTTTCATTTGTGCTATAAGTAGATGTGATTATTTAAGTTTGTGATGTGAAAATATGTGAAATAATTTTTTTAAAAAATAGAGTGATATATAACACATTATAATTTTTTATAATGTGTTATAATCTAATTTATGTGAATAAAAAAATAATGTTATCCCTAAACTTCCGTCTAATAATTACATCCAATTCTTTGGACTTATAATATATGATATACGACTCAAATTTGGATAGGAGTTAAGTTTTCTCCCGAAAATGATCGTTTATTTTATATTATAGGAATAAAAAATTGGTACTGAAATTCGTAATTATTGGATCTGTCCTTCTCGGACGGGTTAGGAATATAGTTGTGTATACATCCAACTTTGTATACTTTGTATATTTTCATTCTTAAAAGTTTTGACAGCATGTATTCGGTGTTCTCTGTATACAATAAGCGTATGTTGTTTTGTGTTTCGGGTTATTGCTGATACGCATAATAACATCCGCACAGTGTACAGGGAGAACAGCGGGTAGGTGCTGCCGAAATTTTTAAGAAATGAAAATATACAAAGTATATGAAGTTGGATATAAGCACTACTATATTCTTAATGGATAGAAGCCTTCCTATGACAGCCGTTAGATCAGTGTAATTAGTTTCTACATACGTTATATATATATTTTATATAGATAAATATTCATATTGTTAAATGATATATGAACGTATGTTTGATGTGTGTTGAATGTATAAGAGTCATGGATGTATTAGTAGTTGTGAGACTAATCATATTTAATAATTATATATAATTTACAGATGAGAATAATTCCTGACAAATCATGGATAGATATCCCTAGGCATCGTAGATTTCATGACACACGATACAAGGAGGGATGTGAAGCTTTCATGCGTTATGTGGAAATGAATCCGAGAAATTTAAGAAGCGGTGCTATGTATTATCCTTGTTGTAGGTGTAGGAATTTAAAGCTTGTGAATAGAAATGATATACGGATTCACCTAATAAAATCAGGTTTTGATGAGAAATATAAATATTGGAACTGGCATGAGGAAGGTATCTCTGAAGATGATGATCCAAATATGCGTGTTGGTACGTCCGGTGGCTAACGAATAGATGACACAGAAACATTGTTGAATGATATTTTTTCTCGACCTACAGAATATGATGTTGATGATAATGTTGAGGATGATATTGGAGATAAAAGTGAAGATGATATTGAAGTTGAAGCTGAAGAGGTAGGAGGTGTCGAAAGTGTCGAAAATATTGATGATATGCATTCCTCCGTAGAAATAAAGTGAATAATGGAGCTACTAGAAGATAGTCTCTGCTCTGGGTCTTGATTATAATAAGATTGATGCATATCCGAATGATTATATTTTGTATCACAAAGCCAATAAAGACCTTCAAGAGTGTCCGACATGTGGAGTTTCTAGGTGGAAGCAGCGCACAAATTCTTCAACAAGGATTACAATGGAGATAGGGATAACACAGAAGAAAATTTCAGCCAAGGTGCTTCGATATTTTCCATTGGCTCCTAGATTGTGAAGATTGTACATGAACAAGGAAACAGCAAAGAATATGAGGTGGCATAAGTTTGATCGAGTAGATAATGGTAAATTGAGACATCCTGCTGATGCTTTAGCTTGGAAGCATGTTGATACAATTTATCCTCGTTTTACCGAAGATTGCAGAAATGTAAGACTGGGTCTATCAAGCGACATATTCAATCCATTTGGGATAATGAGCTCTGGCTGGTCTATATGGCCAGTTGTATTAATACCATATAATTTACCTCCATTGCTTTGTATGAAACAGCCATTTATGATACTTTCATTACTGATACCCGGTAAGCATGCACCGGAAAATGATATTGATATCTACTTAGAGCCTCTAATTGATGAGCTGAAACAATTATGGTCTGAGGGTATTTTAGCATATGATGCTCATTTAAAAGATTCGTTTAGATTACGTGTTATTTTATTATGAACGATTAATGATTTTTCAGCTTATGCTAATCTGTCCGGATACTCTACGAAGGGAAAGTGTTCTTGTCTTGTATGTGGTCCGAAATTTGAAGCTCTTCAATTACCACATAGCCGAAAGAGTTGTTATTGGTTTAATCAAAGATGGTTACCCTTGAGTCATAAGTATAGAAAATTATCAGCTAAGTTTGATGGCACAATTGGGAAAAGAATGAAGCCGCGTCAACTGGTAGGTAATGAGATCGTTCAATTACTTGAGGGGTTTCCAAAAGTTGTGTTTGGAAAAATCGTTATTCTACATTTAACCCGCTGAGAGTAAGAGATTACTTAAAGTTAAAAAAAGCTATTGAAGCGTAAACGAAAGGTCCGTAAAATGCAAGTTAAGGACGAAACCCAAAAATTACCTAGAGGATGGACTAAATTTAGTATCTTCTTTCAGCTACCTTACTGGCAAAATCTTAAAATCCGACATAACTTAGATGTTATGCATATTGAGAAAAATATATGTGATAACATAGTATCAACTCTCCTACAAGATGCAAACAAGTCGAAGGATGACCTACGGGCGCATCAAGATCTGACTGCTTTGAATATCCGAAATGATTTGCAAGCTCAATACGTTGGCCTTAAAAAGTTAAAATTACCTCCGTCTCGTGTTACAATGTCAAATGAGCAGATGCAACGAGTTTATAAAATTCTCAAATCGGTAAAGTCGTCGGATGGTTACTCTGCTAACATTTCAAATAATATCCAGGTGCAAGAGAGAAAACTCTTAGGTCTGAAGGCACATGATTATCACGTTCTTCTCCATCAATTGCTCCTTGTTGCAATCCGTAACAATATGGAGAAAGAAACGTCGAAGATTATTATTGAGTATTGTGGATTTTTTAGAAAATTATGCTCTAAAGTCATAGATGTAGATGAATTTAAAAAACTTGAAGCCGATGTCCGAGTTACTCTATGCAATATGGAAGTAATATTTCCTCCTTCATTTTTTACAATTATGGTTCATCTTACCCAGCATCTTACAAGAGAGGTTAGAATCGCCGGTCCTATTACTTATCGTTGGATGTATCCGATTGAAAGGTAATTTACGATTTTTCTTATATTTATTAAATGTATATGCATTTTTAAAATTACCATGCTAATAATTAACTTTTATGATTCTAAGATACTTGGACCGCATGAAAAACAATGTTCGCAATCGAGCTCGTCCCGAGGGCTCGATAGTTGAAGGATACGTGGCTAACGAATGCTTTGTGTTTGCATCACGTTACATGCGCAAGAAGAAAACCACATCTCAAGCACCTCATAAGGAGAGGAAGAGTGAAAAATACCCGAGATCTCTCTTAGATCAAATTCATGCATATGTGTTGGAAAACCTTGATATGTTCACAAACTATCGAAGGTAACAAATAAAATCAGTAATATAGATGAGAAATATTCATTTTACATATAGTTTATCAATACAAACTTATATATTGTTTATATAGGTGATATCTGGAGAAGCTTAAGAATGAAACAACCGGTAGGAATGCAGCGCACAATATTCAAAAAAGACATAAGAAAGAATTTTTTGATTGGTTAAGAATTGATGTAAGTGTTTTATAATTAATTATTGAACATTCATAATATAACATCACCTAAATATTCTCAAATTGTTTGTCTTGCGTTGAAAAATCACTTCTTGATGGTACTACATTACCAGATAAAATTATTATCCATGCACAACGCCCTTATCACGAAGTGAGACGTTATAATGAGCATTTGGTCAATGGATATAAATTTCGAACGCTAGAGACCGATGATAGGAGGGTAACTCAGAACAGTGGGGTCATGGGCTTGTTTGCTCAAGAATGTTTTTCAAGTATAAGAGATCAGAATCCAATTCTAGCTGACATATTATATTATGGCCAATTAGAAGATATTGTTAAGGTAATTTACGGGTTTGGTAAACCAAAACAATATACTTACACGATGTTCAAGGTTCGGTGGTGTCCTGCAAAAAAAGCAAAAGGATCATTATGGATTTACACTAGTCAATGTTCACCGAGAAGTATATACGGATGAGAAATTTATTTTCACAAAACAAGTTGATCAGTGCTTCTTTGTGAAAGATCCGAATGCCATGTCTGATTGGGTGGTTTTGTACAAGGAGCCAAGATCTGTTGTTCTTCCTAATAACAATGAAAAAATATTAAAGAAAGTAAAGATAATTATAGTGAACCAATTGGGTCATCTGATGATGTTTGGCAAGAATTCTCTTACACACAGAATGTGACGCTGGATGTAGGTATGAACTATATATGTTACACTATATTATCGATTTTTATCTTATCATAATAAAAACAATAATGCATTTCATAATAACATATCTTATGAGCATGTATACAATTTTTTCTTAACAATTGTCTTTATTAAATTTGCAGATGAGGAGGGTGAGGAGGCTCTTTGACCTGGAGGGTGATCGATCACGGAGTATCACCCCAGGTAGTGGTGCTGATGATACACTACCATCTCCGGATGTAGGTATAAAAATTAATTAATACTTTAATATATTTTATAAATTTTTAGTTATCTAGCTCATAGTGTTTATTTGTTGGAGATGCGGGATATTCATCACCCGGCCCCTCTGATGCAGCACCAGAACCATCCCCCGACGCAGATATTCAATATCTAATAATTGATACTGGTTAATTAAAATTTAATATTAATGATTCTTCTTTCTTATGTAGGTGCTACTTGGACCCCGACATATCCATCATATACATTCCATACTAACTTACGGCCGAAGACATAGGACTATCTCAGTTTACCCTTACCTCCGGACTCTCATAAGTCCAAGGCTGACTCAAGGAAGTACCACTCACGTGCTGTGAGAAAGTTAGAGGAAATGCTTCCTATGTTGGAGACTAGGAAAGCTGATGCACTCGCAACAAAAGAAAGAGAGATCGATAACGAATGGTAAATTGTATAAATATTTTTAATTTTTACATGTATATATTATATGATATGTTATCATGTTATTATTGTAGGCGCTAAGCGAGACCACGTAGAGAACAGACACAGCAGAGGTAAGCCTAAATCTAAACAACCTCTAAGAGGAATGAGGGCGATAATTCGGTGGAATAGTTCTAATTTGCCTGTTGGTCCTTGGTCGACCCGATTGAATGCATATATTGGGGTTCTCGTGCGTAGAGAGATCATTATCAACCCTTATTTTCATTTTTAAGAATTACCATGGACCACATACGAGGAGATATGGACAGAGCTTATAGTAAGTGCATATTGTTTTAGATTTTCATTTATTAATAATTAGTAATTGATATTAAATTATCCTTACTAAATGTGTATGTAAATCTACAGGACTGCTTATGCCTTGAAGACTTTGAGGGGGCTTGGAATTATGTGTTTAATGTCAAGGTTAAAGCAGTCCTCAAACAATGGAGGCTTGAGATCAAACATAAAACCTATAACAGGTATGAGGAGGACTGACAGAGGTTTTTAAACCTCGATGACCGAGTTGATGAGATTCATTTCACGGCTCTCCTCATGTATTGGGATAGCGATGCCGCCAAGGTTAGTTTCATGAAAATTACTTTATAATTTTAAGATATTATTTTATTGCATATTTACAGATTTTTTTAAAGAATAAATCCACGAAGGGGTCAGAAAATAGAAGAAAGAAGCTACATAACCACCACTTGGGCTCACACTCCTATGCCAATCTGGAGGATGTTTATTATCAGGATAAGGTATATGTCATTTAAAGCTTTAAAAGATCTTAATGCTTAGTATGATTATGAAATATTATAATTTATAATATGACAGGGAAAATCATTAATGCCGATACACTTGAGGGCAAAAGCGGAGTATGGTACTTTCCGTGATAGATATAGGGGTGATGAGAAGAATCGGAATAAGATCACGGCAAATCTCGAGTTAGTGGTGAGACTTATACATATCTTGAGTAGTATTATTAATTCTATTTTGTTGTTAACATTACGAGGAAATGAGAACATAAATAATATGGTCATTATCTTGAATTAACTATAAATTTGTGCTTTAGGAGGGATTTGAGGCTGCATCCAAGGAGGCTGCATCTGTGTACATTTCACAGGAGGAGGAACAAACCGAGCCGGACCCTCACATGCTTTCTGCAGAGGAGAACATCAATCTCACACAGAACCTGATGGGTCATAATAGGTAAGGATGGTAAAAAATCGAATCAAATTGAGTACTACATACTATTTATATTTGTTTACCATTATTGAATTTGAGAGCAAAGTTTAATATTTATTTCTCCCTAATAATAGGAGAGGAAGATATCCTCTACATGGTGTCGGAGCTTCACCCGGCATAAGCATGAGATCATCCACAGCATCCTCCACGCCATCTACATTGATGAGAGCAGCCACAAGCAGTTTCCAGGCTATGCCATTTGTTGCACGTATCTCTGCGTATCTGATTGACAAAATTGACCCGGAACTGCATATTCAGGTGACTAATGAGATGACTAGAGTTACGCTGACGGCGAACTCGATGGACGATCTCATGAGGTATGTTATACAATATTTAGGCGGTACGATTCCTTATAGCACGTATGGTGGTATCATACGGATCATTAGCTCGAATAGCGATAATTCCGGCGCTAAACAGAGCAGTGCTCAGGTACCTTGTTTTTATTTATAAATTCATTTTTATTTAATATGTTATCAAACACCACATAATGATTATTCAATTGAACATTCAGAGTGGAGATATTGGAGGGAGCAGAACCCATTCTCGTAATCAGGATAGAGATACCCCCGCCGACGATGATGGATGAGGTTTTTTATTTTTAATACAATAAATAGTTTTATTTGTTATAACACTATATTTATTCATGTCGTGTATCCTATCTTAGTCATGTGCATTGTTAGTATATATGTTGTTGGATGTATATATTAGACGGAACTGGTTGATGTATATTTTGAAGTGGATGGTTGGATTTGTACAATATGTTGGATTTGGTTATATTTGGTTTTGAATGGAATTGTTATGAATTTTGATTATAATTCGATGGTTGTATGTATTCATGTGTACAGTATTTTCTGGATGTATTCATATATTAATGTAATTGTACAGGAAAATACAAATTATAATTACTTTTTTTTGCTGAAAAAAAGCAACCTAGATGGAATTCCGTCTAGGTTGAGTCAACCTAGACGGATTTCCATCTAGGTTGTAATAATCAACCTAGACGGAATTCCGTCTAGTCTGACAAACTAGACGGAATTCCGTCTAGTCAGTCAGACTAGACGGAATTTCGTCTAGTCTATCAGACTAGACGGAATTCTTACTTCTGTCTAGGTTGACTTCCGTCTAGGTTGATCAACCTAGACGGAATTTCGTCCAGTTCGATTCAATTTAGACGAAAGCAAAATAAATGGACCTAACTAGACAGAATTCTGTCTAGTTGAACTAACCTAGACGGGATTTGGATCAACCTAGACGGAAATTTTCGTCCGTCTAGGTTGATCATTTTTCTACTAGTGCATGTATCTCCACCTTAGCTCGGATGTATACATGTCCAACTAGAGTATAATACACCAACTTAATAGCTAATAGAAAGAGTGTCTTAATTTTACACTTCACAGATGAATATAGAGACAAATGTGATTTACATGTTCACCCAGGAGAGCCCTACCCGCCCTACTGAAGAAATGGCGAGAGAGTGCGGGAAATTAGTAGAACACTCAGCCAGGCAGACTGGCGGTCAATCGCGAGTCAGCGGCGGTCGACCGCGAACATGCACAAAGGCCAGTGGGATTCGGAGCTGAAGGCGGTCGACTGTGACGGTCGACCGCGGGGACCCTGTAGGTGATTATCTTTTAGAAAATCAGTTCGGTCGACCGCCACGGTCTTTAGGCATCAAAAATTACCTATAGCTTCCCAAACACAGTTCAAGATAACGAGAAGACGATAAACATTATTATCCGAGTCAAGAGAATTTATCCAACACCAGTAAGCGTACGAAGTGGATCAGTAAAATGTGCAAGTCAGCGAAACGATGAACCGTACGTAAAACAAGTGAACTTGAGGGGTCACGAATCGCCGAAGTATCAAAAAGATGAACAAAACACACCCGGAGGCTTGCGTAAGCGCGAGCCACCAAATGGTGACTCGCATGAGTGCGAGCCACCAAATGGTGGCTCGCACAGTACCGAGCCACAATGACTCTTTTTGACTCCTAAGACTCCCAAAACACGAATTTCGATGATTTTTAAGGATTCTTTCGTCACAGGGCCTCCCTAACTATTTTGAGGCTAACCCTAAATGCGTTTAAGAGGTTATTAACTATAAATAACATTTAAACATCAATTCTTATCCAAAAACACGTCTCCAAAAGCCTATAAATAGAAGCCTAGAGTCTTCTTTCAGGAGGATCTAAAATTGAGGAGGGTGAGGAGCTGTCCAATTAAACAGTAGACCACAAATTTCAGAGAAGAATTAGCAGATCTTGGCGAACTTTTTCATAAAGAACAAGCTTTCGAAAGATCTAAGATTCTCTCCTCCTCCTTCCTCCGGATTAAACTTGGTTTTAATCTCGAGAAGAGCTATAATCTCGCTTGGTCATGATTGTCGCTTCTGCAATTGTTTCCTTTGTGAAACAAGAGCGTAGTCATACTATCAACCGGGTTTGATCTGCGGTGGTCCACGAACTAACGCGTCCCCGGCACAGGCAAAGATCTCACGCAAAGCAGCGGAAAATAAACTACTACTGCGTTTTGTTTGATAAAGTTATAATCTTTATTTTTTATTGCAAGAAGATCTTATAAAAAGATCAACTTTTCTTTTAGTTTGAACTTGTAATCGATAAACGGTATAACAGGTTTAAAAGCAATGGAAAAATTAACTTTTGACCCAAACACTGTCGACCGCGAGTTTGACTGTAGGATTTTGGTTCTCTGTCGAGGGTGTTCGGTCGACCATGAGCTTCGTGCGGTCGACCGCGAGACCTGTGCGGTCGACCGCCGCGGTTGACCACAGTTTGATTTTGGGCTAGGCCTTCGTTTTTAACCCGGTTCGTTTCTGAGTTGATATATAACCCTAAACATGATTAATTAGGGTTAAGAAAGGACGATTTTGAGCAGTATTTTAGAGAGGATTGCTGCATCCAATTATGGAAGATTTGTTAGAGATCTAGAGTTTTGTTTTAAGGTTTGATCGGTGAGATTTATAACTCTATTTATATTCTCTTGATTTCTAATAGTAAGAACTCTCCCCTCCTTGCCCCGTGGACGTAAATAACTTGCCGAACCACGTTAAACTCGTTGTCTTGTTGTGATATTGTGTTTGGCTTATTAGTTATGATTTATCTCTTGGATTGTTCGTATCGTTCCGAGAAGCTTCCGCCACGCACAACAATTGGTATCAGAGGTTCAGGCTCGTTCGAAGGATTCGGTGAAGATTCCTATCTGAAGAGTTAGATCGACAACATGGGACATGCAAGCACATCAGGTTCATCTCTTACTAAGGCGTTACAGAGTCTGAGCATCAATAACATGAAGATTGATGTTCCAAAGTTTGACAGTAAGATCAATTTCGGATTGTGGAGGTGTCAGGTGATGGACGCCTTGGATGCACAAAATTTGGAGGAGACTCTTGAGTTAAAAGAGAAACCCACTGATATGGAGGATAAGGTTTGGAGGAAGATGAATAGTAGAGCTTGTGATGTTATTAGGTCATGCTTGACACCAGATCTTATTTATGATGTAATGAGATAAGCCTTTGCACATGAAAAGAGGATTAGAGTGAACGGGAATAACCCTCGTTACTGCCCATAGGATAAGTAATGGGTAGGGATGACAGGATTTTCACATGTGATATTTTCGGCGAAGAAGATGTGGGAAACACTCAATGCGAAGTATCTTACGAAGAGCATTGAGAATCGGCTTCACTTGAAGAAGAGGTTTTACCAGTTCAATATGAAGAGGGGAGTTTCCATCAGGGAGCATGTCAACAATTTCACTAAGCTACTTTAAGATATGACCAATGTGGACATCATAGTTGAGGACGAAGACAAGGCGATGTTACTTTTGTGTTTGTTGCCCGAGGATGATTATGGTACGTTTGTTCTAACTATGATTAATGGAAGAACTATAGTTAGCTATAAGGAGGTGACCTCAGCCTTGGTAAATTATGAGTTGAGGAAGAGTGATGGTGAACCCTCCAAGAATGCATCGGGAGATGCATTAGCTGTCCGAAGCCGTGATCCAAACTGCTGCCAGTTCAACCGCTCAAAGTCAAAGAATAGGAGTGCCTATAAGAGTGTTGGTAGAAATCAATATCGGTATTATAAAGAAGAAGGACATTAGAAGATTGACTGCCCAAAGTGGAAAGAAAAAGCCGGGAAGAACAAAGGGAGACCTGCATAGGCTTCAGAAGTGAATGTTGCAAAAGCTATTGGTGAGCATTCAAATTCAGATTCTTCGGGCTACTCATGCCCTGCACTACCGTTGGTTTGCTATGCTGATTCCACGGAGTGGATGATGGATTCGGGAGCTATATATCACATATGCCCTAGGAGGGATTGGTTCTTTAGCTTTGAGGAGCTGGAAAGAGGGGATGTCATGCTTTTGGGTAATGACCACGTATGTCCTATTGATGGTATTGGTTCAGTCCAGATTAGGATGCATGACGGAGTGATTAGGAAGTTGGAAGAAGTAAGGTTTGTACCGTAGTTAATGAAGAACATCATTTCTCTTGGGACATTGGAAATAGCTAGATATAGAGTGATCTTAGAGGAGGCTACAGTGAAGGTGACGAAGGGTTCTATGGTGGTGATGCGAGGTGTCAGGGAAATAACCTATACTACTTGAAGGGCAAGACAGTTATAGGGGTCTAGCAGCTTCTATCACTACAGAGGAGGACACTACCATTTTATGGCACATGAGACTTGGACACACAGGAGATAAGTCCTTACAGTCATTGGTGAAACAGGGGCTATTGAAAGGTGCTAAGACCTGCAAGATAGAGCTGTGTGAGTATTGCATACTCGGGAAGAAGACTAGAGTGAAGTTTGGCACCACTGTTCACAACACTCGAGGTACATTAGATTACATTCACACAGGTGTTTGGGGCCCTTGTAAGAACACATCTCTTGATGGGGCCAACTACTTTGTCACTTTCATTGATGACTATTCTAGGAGAAATTGAGTATACTGTAGGCATATAAAACTGCCTATAGGTCCCTTAACACAGCTCGACGACGCTAATTCGACAAAATCGACCATCGGGCGACGTATCCAGACACAACTGTTAGTCCGCAACACCGAAGCCGGATGATACGCGACGAAGCGGGTTAACGAGGTTACGAAGCTGACGAACCGCGCGTAAACAATGGAATGAATCCACTCACGTGCGGAATCAAGCCAACGGGTTGAAGAATCAACGAGTCATCTAACCAAGAGCGGACTCGGACAAATCACGATCGAATCAAGATCAGTTTCGGACTCGAACTCAGGAGTAGATTTACT
>BQKN01024763.1:0-11618 GCA_022839385.1 Asparagus kiusianus
GGTTCTGCGCTTCGTTGTTGATCTGGACTTTGATTTTGTAGTCTGGATCCTGATTTGGCAGTAAATCCGCCTTGGTGTTTGAGTTCGAATCCGTTCTATGGTTGGATGACTCGTTGACTCCCCGAACCGTTGGCTTGATTCCGCACGCGAATGGATGCATTCCGTCGCTTGCGTGCGGTTCGTTAGCCTAGTAGCCTCGTAGCTCCGTTTCGTCGCGTACCACTTGGCTTCGGTGTTGCAGACTAATGATCGTGTTTGCGTGCGTCGCCCGATGGTTGGTTCGACGTCGTCGAGCTGTGTTAAGGGACCTATAGGCAGTTTTATACGCCTACAGATACCCCCTCCAAAGTATTTCAGTCTCGTTCTTTTATAGAAGAGTCTAGAATACTTTGGATATGATTGTCCCATCCTTCAGTTGGTTATGACGGGAAATCTGGAATGGCTTCTATTCTTGATTCCTTCAGTCCTCCAGGCTATTCGGTGCTTTGTCGAATGTCTGTAAGGTTCCGGTGCTGCATTTATTGTCTGACCGTCTGTCAGAATTTTGAATTTGAAGTCGATTCTTGATTTCCTGATTTTTTAGCTCGAGTTGGTTGCTTCAACATGGAATTGACCATCGATTGTCGGTGGTTAATCTTCGTTTACAACGTGTTGTTCGGCGTTTGAGCTTCATTACGACGCGTTGTCCGGCATCCGACATAGTTTATACTCGTACGTTTTCTGGAGTATACACAGTTTAAACTCTTAAGGAATTGGAGCGTGGCAGATACCTGAGTCACGAGACCAATTTATAAAATTGATGCGTCAATGACTCGTATTCATAGAACTTTTGACAAATTCTCAGCCATCAACGGGTTTGATAAGCCTTTACTGACTACCGTTTGAGTCGAGCTAGCATGCGGATTGTTCAAGTCCGTTCCGCATGTGACGTTAAGCTAAAAGAGTTAACCCTTTTAGTGCTACGATATTGAATACGTAGACTTCGTCTTTCTCTTATGAAAAGACTAAACAGCAACGTGTATGAGACGTTGACTTAGGATTTTTGGCAAATCCTCAGCCTTCAACGGATTTGACGTGCTCTTACCGATTACCGTTTGAATCGTACTTACATGCGGATTGTTTTAGTCCGTTCCGCATGTGACGTTGTGCTAAAGGAATGAACTCCCTTAGACTTTGTGCTATGATGTTGAATACATAGACTTTACCATTTGTTACGGGAATAGGCTACCCGACGACGCGTGTTAGGCATTGACTTTACGATTTTTGGCTAACCCCCAGCCTTCAACGGATTTGATTAGCCTTTACCGACTACCGTTTGAGTCGGGCTAGCATGCGGATTGTCTAAATCCGTTCCGCATGTAACGTTGTGCTAACGGAATGAACCCCCTTAGACTTCGTGCTACGACTTCGAATACGTAGATTTTGCCATTGTTATAGGAATAGGCCACCCAGCAACGTGTATTAGATGCTGGCTTATCCTTACTTAGGTTTCAGGATAAGATACCCTAGAATCGAACTCTGGTGTCTTTTTCTGCAGAGAAAGACTAAACCGGCGACGCTTGTTAGGCGTCGGCATATCCTTTCTTAGGATTCAGGATGAAATTCCCCATGCGTGTAAGGCATGAATTTTGGTGTTATTAATAACAACCTGCCATAATGTTAAATATGTTGGCGGGTGTTCTTTTTAAATGGTTAAGAACTAACCGGCAGCGCGGGTTAGGCGCAGACTTATCCTTACTTAGGTTTCAGGATAAAATACCCCAGAATCAAACTCTGGTGTTTTCTTCTATGGAGAAAGACTAAACCGGCAGCGCGTGTTAGGCGCAGACTTATCCCTGCTTAGGATTCGGGATAAACTTCCTAGGATGAATCCTAAATTCTTGAAAAAGGATTGATGTGGGAAGGAAGAATTTTATATTCTATTCCCCAAACAAGGAAGGAAGAATTTTATATTCTGTTCCTTGATTCTGGAAAGGAAGAATTTTATATTCTATTTCTAGTGCAAGAAAGAAACTAGAGGTGGGATCTCCACTCCGAGAATCCGGAAGATCTAAATAAGCTTACCTTTTATAGGATTGGTTATCTAGATGAGCTTTTCGTTTATTGAAATGAAATTTCAACTTTGGTTATAATCATGAAGAGGTTTAACCAAAGAGAAAAGAACGGAGTTCTTTCGTTTATCGAAAAGAAACTCTGAATTGAAAGTGGACCTCTTGTTCATGAAAAGAATCAAGAGGGGAATTTGGTGGACTCACTGTCAATTGAAATTGAGCAGTGAGAGATTTTGGTGGCGAAAATGATTTTGGGTTATCCTCTAGAATATTAAGTGTAATATTCTTCGAGGAACTTCCCGATAAATGGGTTATCCTGAATGTACTAGGGATAGTACTTTTTTTAGGAATTTCCTATTTATTGGCATTAATTGCCTGACACCTTCTAGAGAAACAAGGCGATATGCACCGTTTGAGTAGACTGTGTCTATCACAAACGGTCCTTCCCATTTGGGTTCAAATTTACCCTTCTTCTTGGAATTGAGGATTATCGGTCGGCGAGCAGCGAGGACCAGATCTCCTTCCTTGAAGCTTCTCTGTCGGACTCTTTTGTTAAAAGCCCTAGATATTCTGGCTTGATAAAACTCAATGTGTTGTTGAGCTTCCAAGCGCCTTTCATCCAACCTCTCGAGTTCTTCGAGACATTTTTGATGCTGTTCTTCTATCGTCATCTCAGTTGCGAGAGCGATCCGAAGTGACGGGATTTGAATCTCCAAAGGTAGCACAGCTTCACATCCGTATACCAACGAATACGGGGTGGCTCCCGTAGGTGTGCGTACGGTGGTGCGATAAGCCCAGAGTGCTTTACCGAGTTTATCGTCCCAGTCTCGTTTATTAGTTTTCACAAGCTTTGACAGGATCTTAATGATCGTCTAGTTAAAAGCCTCAGCTAATCCGTTCGCAGCGGGATAATAAGCTGTTGACGAAACATCTTGGATCTTGAATTTGTCACAGAACCTGACGAAAGCGTTGCTTATGAACTGCGGACCGTTGTCATGAATGATCCGTCTCGGCACGCCATGTCGGTATATGACATGATGCTTAATGAAATTGATGACGTTGTTCGTCTTTACTTCCTTAAGCGGAATTGCTTCAGCCCACTTTGAAAAGTAATCCGTGATTGCGAAAATAAACCGATCACCTTTGACTGAAGGGGGAAAAATAGGACCGACAATGTCCATACCCCATGTCTCGAATGGCCAGGACGTGGTTGACGTGTGTAACCGCTCCGGTGGTTGGTGCATATAATTTGCATGCACTTGACAGGCGTGACATCCTCGTGCGTATTCGATTGCGTCAAGTACCATTGTTGGCCAAAAATACCCCATTCTTCTGATGCGATCATACAGCTTGGGACCAGGCTGATGCGTACCGCATTCTCCTTCATGTGCTTCCTTAAGAACTTCTTCTGCTTTTTCGTTCGAAAGGCATCGGATCAGCAAATCATCGTACCCTCGACGGTATAATATACGGGTCTCGGCATTATAGAAGAACCTTGATGCTCTTCGGCGGATAGATTCCCTTTCTTTTACATCCTCTGGTAAAATACCGTACTGGACGTAGTCAATGATAGGAAAACGCCAATCTCGGGACTCAGACCCGATTTAAGTTGAGTTCACCTCCTTAGCGTTTATGTTTCTATCATCTTCCTCTTCGATATCCATATTGTATATGGGTATGCAGAGTTGATGCGATCTTACTGTGACTACCAGTTCAGTTTCGGGCGGTTGCGCGAGTGATACTGCTAGTGCTGCCAGTGCATCCGCATAAGCGTTCTGGAGATGAGGGATGTATTCAATAAAAAATTCTTCGAAAGAATCTGCCATTTTGACGGCCTCCTGGTGATATGGGATCAGGTCTTGGTTCCTGACTTCATATTCTCCACGGACTTGGTTGACTATCAATTGAGAATCCCCAAAAGCTTCGAGATATTCGACCCCCAACTCCTTGGCGAAACTAAGTCCAATGAGGAGCGCGTTGTACTCGGCTATGTTATTGGAACATGGATCTGTCAGCGAATAAGCCCGAGGCATCACATGCTTCCCCGGGGAAACTAAGACAACTCCAACTCCGGAGGAGACTTTAGGACATCCGGGGGTTACTGCCTTATTAACTGCTCTCGAAGCACTATCAAAGTATAATTGCCATACTTGTTGGTGTGATATAGTATTAACCTCGTGGGTTTCATCCGGCAAGTCATCATATACTTTTGCCGTATCTGTTGTCGGGCTTGCCGCCAAAAGATCACAAATCGCTTGTCCTTTGACTGACTTCTGCTGTTTGAAGTGCAAATCATACTGGGACAAGAGAAGGGCCCACTTTGCTAACCGCCAATTCATCGATCCCGGTTGCGTCATAAATACCCGTACTGGATTAACGTTAGAGATAACGTAAATCGTCTGCCCGACCAAGTAATGTCGCATCTTTTGTACCGCGAAAACCAATGCGAGGCATTCTTTCTCAATCATCGGATATCGGGACTCAGCGCCTACCAAAGTCCGACTTAGGTAATAAACTGCCTGTTCGTGACCATTATCATCGTCTTGTGCTAATAAAGCACTTATCGAATGGTTCATCGCCTTGATGTAAATCAAAAACGGTTTACCTGATTTTGGTGCGACAAGAACAGGAGGATTCGTCAGATACATCTTGATATCTTCGAGTGCTTTTTGGCAAGCGTCGTCCCAAATAAATAACACACCTTTCTTGTTTAGTTTAGAGAGTGGTTGGCACTTCCCAGAAAGATTTGAGATGAACCGCCGGATGTAAGCTAAACCCCTTGCAATCCTCTGAGTTCTCTTAGATTTCTCGGGGGTTGTAATTCATGTATCGCCTTCACCTTGTCAGGATCAATATGTATGCCTTTAGTGGTGACGACGAATCCAAGGAATTTTCCGCTGGACATTCCAAGGAAGGATTTAGTGGGGTTCATCTTCAATTGATGACTCCGCATAAGATCGAACATCGTCTTCAAGTCCTTGATGTGATCTCCTTTGTTGCGGCTTTTTACAACCAAATCATCAACGTAGCACTCGACCGTTTTCCTGAGGTGCTTCTGGAAAATCTTCGTCATCACTCGTTGGTATGTGGCGCCTGCATTCTTTAGACTGAAAGGCATCTTTGTGTAGCAGAAGACACCGAGGGGCGTTCTGAACGCTGTATGCTTCTCATCATCCGGGTGCATCTTGATTTGGTTATACCCCGAAAAGCCATCCATGAAGGACATCCTCTCAAATCCGCACGTATTGTCGATGATGACGTCCGTGATTGGGTGGGGAAAGTCGTCTTTTGGACATGCCGCATTCAGGTCCCTGAAGTCGATGCATATCCTGATCTTACCATTTTTCTTCATGACTAGGACAATATTAGCTAGCCAGTCTGGATGTTACTCCTCTCGGATAAATCCTGAGTCGATCAACTTCTTAACCTCTGCCTCAATGGCTTCCATAATCTGTGGATGAAACCGTCTCTGCTGTTGTTTAACAGGTTTGGCATCCGACTTGATATCGAGGCGGTGCATTGCCACATTAGGGTCGAGCCCTGGCATATCTTCGTAGTTCCAAGCTAAGACGTCAATATACTCCCTGATGAGAGCAATTAACTCCTCCTTCTCATTTGGAGGAAGACTATCTCTGATGAATATGGGCTTCGGGTTGGCCTCATCACCCATGTTAACTTGAACTATTTTATCTTCAGTGGGTGGTTCTCTTTGTTCGAACCTATCACCGTACTGTATGTTCAGGTGGTGAACCCACGGGTCTTCCCACGTTGGCACTTGATCATCGTTCTCCATTTTGGATGGATCAGCTGTAGCCATGTTCACCATTAGGGCTTTGAATGCTTCCCCCAGACTTGTATCGGAATCCCATTCCGGGGAATCTGACGGATATCCATCTTTGTATCGCTCAGATGATTAGTCATTGATTAACCAGTAGCATTCGTCTTCTGAGGAAGATTCATACCCTAACCCTTGCCTGTATTTATAATAGTCGTCGGGTTTCCCTTTTAGTACATGTGCTGCTTTGGCTGGAATACGAGGACCTCGATCGAAGTATAAACCTTCTCCGAGTGTGAAATCATATCCCTGTTTTTCCATTAGCTTGCGCGCTTCCGGACTATACTTAGATAAATGCCGACCAGGTTTGTCATTATTCTCATCTTCCTTTAATAAATGATCTGGTAATGGGGAGCTTTTTCCTTTACCGTAAATCACTTCTTTTTCACCTCCTATTTTAGTCGGGATGACCAGGGTCGTTCCGAAGGAATGTTGGAGGTGTTTCTTCGTTACATAAGATAATCGGAGCGGCGTATATAACTCAGGCTTATCGTCTAGTCCTTTTATCGCATCATCAAGAGACAACGAGTACTCTAAATCATCTTTTATTTCAATATTGGTAAGTTGCCAGTTACAACTGCCATCTGACGATTGTTCATCGTCAAGATTGATTACAAAGGGTACAATGTCATTTAAAACAAAACCACCATTGTAATCGAATCCGGCTTCGGAATCAGCTTCTTCTCCGCTGTCCGTGCCCTGGACCGATGGTTCCGTATCGGATTCGTTACCATAAAGGAGAGAGTCAGTGAAATAATTCTCAAACCCTTTAAATGGTTGCTTATCCGCGACCACCGTCCTAACCTTTCCATCAGTGTCGACATATTTCAGACACTGATGTAGGGTGGAGGGAACTATAATATTACTATGGATCCAAGGCCGACCCAGTAGTAAGTTATATGATGTCTCAGCATCAATCACGTAACACGTGACCTCCATCTTCAGATCACCCATTTGGTACTTTATCCGGATCTTTCCCAAAGGCCTTGACCCGCTGGTGTTGAATCCGTAAATGACCGTGCCCGTAGACGCCAATTTGCTGACTGAAATGCCGAGGCTATGCATCAAGCGAAGCGGCATAATACTCACAGCGAAACCCGGATCCACTTGGATTCGGTTGACTTCGCTGGAGCCAATGTACCTAATGAAGTACAGGGGTCGATCATGATTCGAATTCTTCGTCTGCATATCCTCTTTGGTGAAAGTAATGCAGGGAAGGTTCTTAGCCGCTACATTACATTGTTAAGCTAACAGTTCTGGCTCTTCAGGTGCCAGCTTGATACGAGTGAGGAACGCTTCTGAATCGGCCAAGGCCTCTTGTAAGGCTTCCCTGGTCTCCTTGGACAATCGCAGCAACTCGTACAGTGTTATCCGCGCTGGATTATTGGCTAATTGAGCCATAATATCGAAAATATGCGGAGTTTTCGAGCTCTCCGGTTTATCTCTTCCAATCGGACGATTGAAACGAGACTGCTTCGGATTCTGTACCTCTTGGGGTCTCTTTTCTTTCTGCTGATCCGTCGGCTGTCGTCGAGCATTTTTAACCGGTTTAGGAGCTGCAATCACCCCCAGCTCTGTTAGAGTCTTGGCTGGTCCCCGTTTAGTCACCCTCTGCTCAGCTAACTGATCACTAGGTGAAGGATAGTTGAAGTGGTACTGGTTTCCGCTTCTGGTGGCAAAGACTTCTTGTTCCTCTTCGGAGAGCGGGAAGGTAGGAGCTTCATCGCCATCCTCTTCGAAGAATGCGGAAGTAGCGTTGCAGGCCTTGCCTTTACCCTTTCTTTTCGAGGAAATCGCCCACTGCTCATCTTCAATAAGATCTGGATGAACCCAGAGGATTTCGCCGTTCGGGGCTGTGTGTGGCACAAGTCTCTTTTGGCGCTGTCCATGTGGGTCATCATTCACCGTCTTCATTCCTACCTTGGTGATGCGTTTTCACTCGAACCATGTTGTAGGCACCGATCCGAAGCTGATTGATACCGCATTTGCTCCTACATTCTTGGCAGGCTTCGGGGTTATGACGCCCACATCAATTAACGCCTGGATCTTGTCCTTGAGGTGGTAGCATGACCTCGTAGGATGATGGATCGCTCTATGGTACGCACAGTACTTCGGATCCGTCACTTTGCTGGCCCCTTCTTAATCTACGATCGCCGGCAGCTGGATTTTGTTGTTCTCCAACAAGTACTTAAAGATACCGGGAACTTCATCATCCTTGAAGGAGTAGACTTTGGGAAACCTTGGCTCCGAAGATTTCTGCTTCTAAGCCCGTTGTTGCCGCTGCTGCTGTTGCTGAGGTTGCAATTGAAAAGTCTGGTTAGCATCAACTGCATTAGCATGTGCCTTACCTTTCCCCCTTGGGTTAAAATTCTGCGCTGAAGCATTCGACGTTTGTTGGCCTCTCTCCGCCTTCTTTCTCCTGAGGAATCGCTCAGCTTGCTCCCCTCGGACTTTCAGATCCTTCCACGTTTTGGATGGTGCTGTCCCCATTGCTTCCAACACGTCCAAGGAAAGATTGTTGTGGTAAGTCTGGAGGATGAACTCCTCAGTGATCGGGTCCCGGCAATTCATCGTCTTGTTCCGGAACCTTTTGACGAAGGTGTCGACTAACTCCCCGTCCTTCTGCTTCTCATCGAGCAACGATCCGATAGATATCTCGGTGTCATCGTCGAAGAAATTTGTGAGGAACTTAGTCTCCATGTCGTCCCAGCTGTTCACGCTACCTGGCTTGAGGCGGCGATACTAATCAAAGGCGGGTCCGTGAAGAGTGCCAACGAATGACCGCACCATTAGAGGCTCATTACCGGAGATTACCCCCAGGTGTGATTTAAAATAAATCACATGCTGAGTGGGTGAACCCTTCCCATCAAACGGCGTGAAGTTGATTAGGTTGAACTTCGCCGGATATGGGATTGATTCCCATTCTCTTGGGTATGGACAAGGAATGCCCGTTTTCTTCACCTCTTGAGCAGAAATCAATGTATTGATCTTGCTTTCGAGGTTTTTGATCTTCAAACTTTCACCTGTATCTTCGTTAGCACGATTCTGAGGTGGAAGCGTGGTTTTGTGACTAGCATCCTCATTGCCACCCCCTGCATTAACAGGAAGGATACTGGCGTTGCGAGCTTCATCCGCATCTATATGCTCAACTTCCTGAACAACCTGATTACGGCAGCTTGGTTCGCCTTGCTGGTTCGTCAGTGCCTGGATTTGTTGCTCATGCATTTCTCTCATACTCTGCATGGCCATCTGCATTTCGAACCTGAAGTTCTCCTGCTGTTTGGCCATGGCTTCTTCGAGCATCTTGGCCACTTATTCCGCGCTTATCATGAATGACTCGCGGGGTTGTTCTTCACTGGACACGGTATTATCAGACGCAATTGCTGAGCCGGCATCTGATTCTTCATCTCTCGAAGGTACTCTTGTTCGAACCCTACCATACGTTGCACGAATAATAGCTCCGGACTGCAGACGAGTTACACGATGGGGCACCTCTGGAATCGCCTCGGGGTTGTCCTGAGCCGATGTTCTCTCGCTGGTCATATTGGCGGTGACCCTCGGAAATTCTCCATCACCGACCACCGTTCTTCTTCGCCGGAAACGCCTATGCCTTGGTTTTGGCGTTTCGGTACTAAGCCTTTCGAACACTGAAACTCTCTCGGGGACTGCCTTGATGCAGTTACACTCAGACAGTACCGCCCGAATGAGCTTTGAACAAGGGCACTGAGTTTCTAGCCTTCGAGGACTTCTCTTCTTGGCTTTGCTCGTACCCCCAGCACGATAGTACAACTCGTCCGTTTGAAAGTCGGAGCAACCTATCGTGTGTTGGCACGATTTCTCAGGTATAACGCAATCATCATCAGACGATAACGTTTCCTTCTGAGAGCGAACTGCCTTCTTCGGGCTTTCGAGAGTTACGCGCCTCGAAACACGCCTTTGTGGGCGTGAATTCTCAATGGGCTCCTGAACTTCAATGCGCAAAGTAGTGCGCTTGGGTGCCATGATTTCTTTGTCATGTCGAGGGTTACGGCGACCCCCTGCATGTTGATTCGTTCGGGGCTTCTTCATTGGGCCCAAACGTTCCTGAACTGGAGCTTTGCCTCGCTCCTTGGGAAGTGGACCGAGGCGCTCCAAAACCGACTTCCTTTTCTGGGATGGTCCTGCAGGATCTCCCGGAGCAGTTGTAGAAATCATCGGCGGTTTGGATTGATTCGCCGGAAGTTGCACTTTCGACGGCTGCAGTTGTTGCTCCTTGGTCTGAACCGCCGCTTCAGACTTCGGCCTCTAAACTTTACGGGTTGATGGCGGCTTCTTGGCCACCTCTTTCTGCAGCCTTCTACGGGCTTCTTCAGCTTGAGCCCGTGCCTGCGCCGATAGTGCGTGGCGCTTGCGAATACGCTCTTCCAGCGTTGAACGGTTCCGTTTGACACGGACCCATTCCATTGAGGGTGGCTTGGAAGAACCGCCGTTCATCTGTTGTTGAGGCTGTTTGCCTCTCTTGTTCTTCAGATCCGCATTGTAACGGATCCCGTCAACTGACTCCATGGCCTTTGCGAATTGTTTCGCAAGGCGTTGACGTTGCCTTTGGCGGGCTCTCTTCGAGAGAGTCACCACGCCCTCTGCGGCAGAAGGGTTGGCCAGAGCAGATCCAACCTGGTTGGGAATTGGAGGAATCTCACCCGATGCGACTTTGGCATCCAGCGGGGCGAGATCTTCGTTGGTGTTTCCTACGTCTTCATACCAACGAGTTTTTCTCCTGGAGGAGAACTTCTTGGACTTGCGGGGGGAGGTTGATCCGGATGAGGAGGACAATTACTCCTCGAACTTCTGCTGGTCGAACTCGTATTCGACCTCCTCCACGACCGGGATCGAGATCCGTGATTGCGACGCTCCGATCTCGGAAGCGAGATCGGTGGCTCCCACTGTGGTCGCCAGATTGTTCGCGGTGAAAATCGAGTCTTTCTTCATTGTTGATTCCATTGCCATCTTAGTTAACAGCTTTTTGAGTTACAAAGATCTGGTCTTTTTATAAGATCCGGTTACAATAAAATCAATGAAATTAAAAAGATTACAACTTTCTCCTTTTGCCGAGCAAATCACGAGCTCCTGTTTTACGGTTGCTCGCTTGCGTGGGTTCTTCGCCTGCGCCGGGGTTTATCCGTGGACCACCACGCGATCTAGATCCGGTAAGATCTACACGATTTGACGGGTGCTATTTCACGAAGGAAATAACAGCCGGGGGGTACTATTTCACCAAGGAAATAGTAGCCTTTAATTCTCGGGATCAAAGGCCAAGCTTTGATCCGGAGTATTACCTCGTGTAGATCTCAGATCTGATTTTCTCTCTCGAACTCCTGCCTTTTGTGACGCGGATGCTCGCCAAGAACAAGATCTGAATGTCCAAGTCTTCAAGTCTTCAAAACTCCAAAGTGAGATCTCAATTCGGCAGAGTTTCGGCTCCAAAAGTTCCAACCTTTGAAAATGAACCAAGGGGGGCCTATTTATAGGCAACCCTCACTGTGCCTTGGGCACAAGGTGGCCGGCCACCAAGTGGCTCGGCCACCGAGCCACCAACAGGTGGCTCGGCCGGCCACCTTGGTGGCTCGGCCACCGAGCCACCATGTGGTGGCTCGATGGTGGCCGAGCCTGTAGGCGTATAAAATTGCCTATAGGTCCCACAATACAGCTCGATGGTCCGCTTGTTGAATTGGCGTCGTCGAGCTGTATTGTGG
>BQKN01024768.1:0-10535 GCA_022839385.1 Asparagus kiusianus
CCTCTCTCTCGATCTCCCAGACCCGCGCCCCCCCTCTCTATCCGCCATCGTCGGGTGGAGCCGCCGCCGCCGCCGCCGCCGCCGCCGTCGATCTCTCTCCCCCCTCTCTCTCAAGGTACCCCCTTCTCATCCCCCCTCAATCTTATTTATAGTTTAATTTTTGCAAAACCCAATAATTATGGAAAAATAAAAACCCTAATAAAATTAAAACCCTAATAATAAATTAAGATTATAGTTATATAGTTTAATTTTTACAATATCCAAAAATTATGGAAAAATCAAACCCTAATAAAAAATATTCATATTGTTAAAATTATAATATAAAAAAATTAGGGTTAGGGTTAGGGTTAGGGTTAGGGTTAGGGGTTAGTGGTTAGGGTTAGGGTTAGGGGAGGGTGAGGGTGAGGGTTAGGGTTAGGGGTTAGGGTTAGGGTTAGGGTTAGGGGAGGGTAAAGTTGAGGGTGAGGGTTATGGTTAGGTGAGGGTGAGCGTAGGGGTGAGGGTTAGGGTTAGATGAGGGTTAGGGTTATGTGAGGGTGAGTGTGGGGGTGATGGTGAGGTTGAGGGTTAGGGTTAGGGTTAGTGTAGGGGTGAGGGTGGGGGTGATGCTGAGGGTTAGGGTTAGGGTTAGGGTTAGGGTGGGGGTGGGGGTGAGGTTGAGGTTGAGGTTGAGGTTGAGGGTTAGGTTTAGGGTTAGGGTTAGGGGATGGTGAATGTGAGGTTTAGGGTTAGGGTTAGGGTGATGGTTACAATGAGGGTGAGGTGATTGTGTGGGGTTATCGTAACTATTATATCGCTAATTACATAGAAATTGCACACACTGTACACTCATATTTTCGAGCCATAGAATACCCCGTCCAATAAATACTATATATAATCTCTTTATTTACTTGTCACATACGCATACAGGATTGTTGGCGGCGCTTACTCGTTCTCCGTGTACTATAGTGTACTCCGAGAACGAATTGGGATCCTCTCCTAATGAATCCTCTTCTAATACCTACTAATAAGAAGATCTTGGCCGATCTTATTCGTATCTCCCGCCTATTTTTGTGCATGAGGAGATCTTGGCCTTTGATTGATAAATCAAAGGTCAAGATCTCATTAGGAGATATTAGGAACCCTCTCATTAGTAGAGAATCCGGATCCGATTAAGTACAGCGGGTAGGTGCTGCCAAAATTTTGACGAAATAAAAGTACACTTGAACACACGTAAATACATATACACGCTAAGTTTACATACCTAATGGGATAGAAGCCTTCCTCTGACAGCCGATCACACACACTTGTCCTATAACTTAAAATGATATATGTAGGGATATGCTCACTTCCATTAATTTTTAAATTCTAGATGCGGACAATTCCTGACGAATCGTTCATGGGCATACCACGTGATCGAAGGCATCTAGACACTCGATACAAGGATGGGATAGAAGCTTTCTTAGCCTACTCTGACACCAACCCTCTACGATCACTCAGCGGGTTGATTTTTTGTCCTTGTAAGAATTGTAGGAATGATAAAATGCTCACTAGGAGTGACGTAAGTTTCCATCTGTCAATCAATGGATTTGATAGCTCTTATGTATTTTGGAGTCATCACGGTGAAGGCGTCCCGGTGATGCAATTAGAGGAAGAGTTTACTAATGTCGACAATCCGACAATTGACACAACTGATATGTTGGAAGATATTCTTACCGTACCGTCTTCGAGTGATGTTAACACTACTGATATGTTTCAAGATGTAGCCCGATTGATGAGACTTGTTGAAGAAAACGAGTCACCGTTATACGAGGGTTGCACCGAGTTCACAAGGCTTTCTTTTATGCTGATGTTTCTTCATATCCAAACACTCAGTGGGATGATTGTTACACATTTCGATATGTTATTAGACTTGCTCAGGAAAGTCATTCCAGGTGGCGAGAAGAGCATCCCCACAACTTATTATGAAGCTCACAAGATTGTTGATACCCTGGGTCTTGATTACAAAAAGATAGACGCCTGTCCTAATGACTGCATCTTGTACAATAAGGATAATGAAGGTCTAGAGGAATGTCCGACGTGTCATGTATCATGCTGGAAAAAACATACGGGCACATCTGAAGGCATATCATCCAATAAACAGAGTAGAATCCCTGTGAAGGTTCTCCGATATTTTCCAATTATTCCTAGGCTGCAGAGGTTTTATATGTCTGCCGAGCTGGCTGAGAATATGCGATGGCATTCGACCGATCGTAAAGAGGACGGGAAATTGAGACATCCTGCTGATGGTGAGGCATGGAAGCACATCGATCGTATATACCCTGACTTTGGTAAGGAGTCTCGGAATATTAGGCTGGGGCTTGCTAGCGACGGATTTAATCCGTTTGGAGTAATGAGCTCTGCTTGGTCTACCTGGCCAGTGTTGCTGACACCGTACAACCTGCCGCCGTCGATGTGCATGAAGCAGCCATACATGATACTGTCACTCTTGATCCCTAGAAGATATTCTCCTGGAAATGACATTGATGTTTTCCTCCAACCATTAATTGACGACTTGAAGCTTCTCTGGGATGAAGGCGTCAGCACTTACGATGCTTATGGTAAGGAGGCTTTCCGTATGCGTGCAATGGTCATGTGGACAATTAATGACTTTCCAGCATATGCTAACTTGTCTGGATGGTCGACGAAGGGTCAGATTGCTTGTCCGGTTTGCATGTCAGATTATGAGGGAAAGTTCCTGAAATACAGCCGCAAGTTCTGTTATTAGCAACACAGAAGATGGTTACCTACAGGGCACAAGTTCAGAAAGTTAGTAGGAAAGTTTGACGGCAATCCAGAAAACAGACCGGCACCACCAAGGCTGACTGGGGAAGAAATATTTGAGCTTCTACATCCTCTATCTAAAAAAATATTTGGAAAGAAAAGATTCAACAAAGAAAATCCATTTGGGGTTAGGAGAAAAATATTGAAGCAAAATTGGAAGGGAAGGGGAAAGGGTAAGCAAACAAGGATGGGAAATAAACCTCGCACTGTCCAATCGCATGTGCGTGTCTCTAAGGATACTGAACTTCCACATGGATGGTCAAAATTCAGCATATTTTATCAATTGCCATATTGGAGAAGTTTAAAAATACGTCACAACTTGGATGTCATGCACATCGAGAAGAACATATGCGAGAATCTCTTGAACACTTTGTTGCAGGATGGGAAAAAATCAAAAGATGACTTAAGGGCACGTCGAGACCTAGCAGAATTGAACATCCGTCCCGAACTGCAAGCTATAGATAAGGGTGACGGAAAGTTTGTACTCCCAGCCTCCCGTGTCACACTGTCGAAGGATGAGATCCATAATATGTGTTTATTTCTAAAGTCCGTGAAGACACCGGATGGTTATGCTTCAAACATTTCAGCAAATGTGCATATTGAGGACAGGAAAATTTTGGGACTCAAGACACATGACCATCATATTCTATTGCATCAACTTCTCCCGGTTGCGTTGCGACATGCTGAGAAGGAACTCGCGATGGTGGTAATAGAATATTGCGGTTTCTTCAAGCAGTTGTGCTCCAAAGTGATTGATGTCAGGGAGTTTGAAGAATTAGAGGGACGTGTAGCCAATACACTGTGTAAAATGGAAATTCTATTTCCACCCTCGTTCTTTACGGTCATGGTGCATCTCACAATACATTTAGCATATGAAGCCCGCATCGCAGGACCAGTTCAATATCGCTGGATGTACCCTGTGGAGAGGTATTTATTATTACAATGCTCAATTAATATTTGTTAAATTACGTATATCAGTTTTATTTTGTCACAAATCATGAAACTATATATGCTTGTAGGTATTTGGGTTTCATGAAACATTTGATGCATAATCGTGCACGTCCTGAAGGATCGATAGCAGAGAACTATATAAGTAATGAGAGTTTGAATTTCATCTCTCGTTACTTGCGGGGTGTGGAGACAAGGCTCAACCATCCCCAACGAATAATTGACGGAACATTCTATAATGATCGTGGGGAGGACACTAGATTCCCCAGAATGGAGCTAGATCAAGCCCACACATATATCTTGAGTAATGATACTACATTTAACATATACGCGGCGTAAGTATTTAACTGTTTGAATCAGATTATATCACATCATAATAACTATCTCTATTTAACTGTTGTAAATGATTTTATTCTAGGCTTCACATCCGATATGTCCAGACTATTCTTAAATGCAGAACAAAAAACAAAAGAGTTATGGACACACACTCTAGACAATTCCCTGCATGGCTGAAGGGTGAAGTAAGATTTATTTACATTTCTGATTCGTATATCAAATATGTGCCTGCCAACAGATATTTAAACTATTTGTTTCTTTTCTTAAAGGTTGACCGACGTATTACGAATGGGGTTAACCTGCCTGAAAAAATATGTTTATATGCCAGAGGTCCTTCTAACGTGGTAAAGCGTTATGGAGGCTACTGTATCAACGGCTTTAGGTTTAACACCATCGGTTTCGAAGAGAGACGACAAACGCAAAATAGCGGTGTGTTCTGCTCCTTCTCGCAACTGTCATACGCTAGTTCAAAAGATCTAAATCCGATACAAGGTGAAATCTATTGCTACGGTCAGGTAGAAGACATTGTGGAGATTTTCTATGGGATTAATAATGAAGTCAGACATGTGATGTTTAAGGTTCGTTGGAGTGAGCTGAAAAAGGCGAAGGATGACTACGGTTACACACTCGTTAATCTTAATAAGGAAATATATCAGACTGAAAAGTACATGTTAGCTGCTCACGCAAAACAGTGCTTTTATGTCAAAGATATAATGAAAAATGACGAATGGGTTGTCCTTAAGAATCCGCCTAGATCCTACATTCATGAAGCCGTGTCTGATGAAGATCATGAAGATGTTATCTTGGCTGACGAAACAGTTGCTGAGTTTTCCTTGACACAAAATAATCTGGTGGATGAAATTGCACTGGCACGCCCTGATGTACCTGCGGTTATATGTGAGCCAAGGCGTAAAATCAAAAAACGAGTCCACGGTAGAGTCGATAAAACTATAAGGATAGTCCTTTTGTCGGCCCGCACACGATCGCAGGCTAACCGCACACGGTCGCAGAGTAGAGCCTCAACATCATCATAATAATATAATGCTTGGTTATGATTTAAAAAGAACATTCATGTATCTGTTTGACTGGTTAACATGTATCAGTTTGTGTTATGTATTATAGTATTGCCTTTATATTATCTGTTTGACTGGTTATCATGTATCGGTTTTTGTCATGTATTATAGTATTGCCTTTATATTATCTGTTTGACTGGTTATCATGTATCAGTTTGTGTCATGTATTATAGTTTTGTTGGGTACTCATTATGTTTTCAAAGTATAGATGACAAAAGGATTACGTAAGAGAGCGCTTGAGAGACTTATTGGTAGACATTCTGGAGGCGACGCACATGGCTCTACGTCAGGTATTTTTATTAATTTATTATATCTGTACATTTCTATAAACTATTAATACGAGCCTAACATTATTTTTTCACATTTCCTACGCAGGCCGCATCGTTGCTACACATGACGGGCCGCCACAGGACACAGGACGAGGAGATGCTCCACCTGATGCGGAGACACTCGTTGATCCTGCTCAGCATGCAGAGATGCCGCCGTCGCCTCCTCCGCATGCAGATGTATTGGAGGAGCGCCGATTTGAGCCATATAGCGCAGCTGTAGAAGCTGCGCCACTACCGCCGGATTCTATTCCGGATCAGCGAGCCCACGACCCGGCCAAGGTGAAGGAGGATTGGGGTGCTTATCATGATTTGCGAATTATCGCACAACAGAGGTATGAACAAGCAAGACGTAGATGCCTCGAATTGAAAGGTGTGTATAGATTTTTATAGTTTATCTGTTAATATTTTAATTTGTATTATCGATATTGATTGATTTATATTTCGCCTGAATTTCAAATATTCGTAGGTACCGAGCGACCTACTAGGCGCGGCCGCAGTGGTACCAAGCCACAGAACCTCGTCCCAGATATTCGTCGGAGGGCCGTGATCCGATGGGAGAACGGCGTGCCTGTCGGGCCATTTGCTAACTCTTTTAACAATTTCCTCGCCTCTTTAGCCAGGAGACATGATTTCTTCAACATATATTTGACGTGGAAGTCGCAGCGGATTGATGCGCTGGTGGCTTGTTGGCGATATATATGTGTGAGTCATTTATTTTAATTCTCATAATTATTAGTTATTTTATTATTTTGTTTAACACACTTATTTGTATCTCTTTTTTCATTGTATGCTGAAGCGATTTTTCTTTCTTGACGATTACGCTTGTGCCTGGACTTACTGCTTCACGCAAATCAATCTATCGTTCAAGAGGTGGCGGTCAGAGCTGAAGAAAAAATATTTTACTCAAAGAACAAAAGATTGGGAGCGTTACTGGCATCTTGACGAGCACGTGGATGGAGTTGATTTTTTTGCACTTTGCGATTATTGGGACACGGCCGAAGCTCAGGTATTATTGAAGTATATATCTTTGTTTATTGTTTGAAATTCTATATTATATCTGTTTAACATTCTTTTGCAGGAACAAGCTGAAATAGCAATGAGGAACCGCAATGCGCCCCGCAGTTACGAGCATCACGGGGGCTCCAGATCCTTCAGCCAGCATTATCATCAATTGGCGCTTGAGGTATATAATATATTAGCTCTTAGGTTATCAATTTGAGTATAATTTATGTGTTATGAGTTAATGATATATGTGAATAAAATAGGGAAGGGGAGAACTCGGGCATTTTGCAGATCGTATTCTGACTGGTTGGAGTCCAAATTACGCCGATGAAGTGAAGAAAACGCAGAACCGGGATCTGGCTGCAAGTAGCAGTTAATTTGTATATTTAATTTTTATAACAATGCATTTTAAATGTGTTAGAATTGACCGGGTTGTTTTGGTATATCGCAGGAGAAATTACATGCTAAGGTGCAGGAGCAATTATCACAGACTCAGGTCGATTCTAACACTCCGACCCGATTAAGTAGAGAGGAGGAGGATAGCATCATCGAGACGGTCATTGGACCGAGTAGGAAGAACAGATACAGGTGGAGAGGATCCGAGCATCGGCCGTACGAGTCCAGTAGCACCTACGAGTCTGCAGCTCCACCAGGATGCAGTTCTTCTCAAGACCCGACTATGGAGCAACGGATGAAAGCGATGGAAGATTGGCAGTCGCGTCGGGAGTCGGAGCTACTCCAGATGGCGGAGGAAGAACGGAGGCGTCGAGAGCAGAGGGAGCTGGAATTCACCCAGTTTATATCGACTCTACCTTCTGATGCTCAGGAGGCATATCGGAGACGGTTTTTGGCTGATCAGGTTATATATATATATATATATATATATATATATATATATATATATATATTTCTTTTTTAATTAAATGAATTAAATATAAAATTCTTACTTAGTTACGAGTATGCCATGTGACTAAATGATATCACACAAACTGTTACACACAAACTATATCTCTCTCCGAAACACAACTAAAATTATATACTTAATGTTTTTATGTGATGGTGGTGTTGATGGTGCGTGCGTGCGTAGCGATGGTTGTATTGGATAGTGAGTTGGTTAGTTAGTTGTTATTTTGTTTTGTTGTGGGGCGTTCGTGTGTAGGGTCGTTGGTTATGTTGTTGGTTGGTGGGTGTTTTCGTCGTGGTGGTGGTGGTGGTGGTGATGATGATGGAGGGGGAGGGGGTGGGGGGTAGGAGTTTGGTTGGTTCGTGAGTGGGGTTGGGGGATTGTTATTGTGGTGGTGGTGGTGTTATTATTGTTGTGTTGTGGTGTTGCATGTGTTGTATTGTCGTGATCGTTATGTGCGTGCTTGATGTTGGGTTTGGTCGTGGTGGGGGAGGGGGAAGTGTGGGGATTGGGTTGAGCTGGGTACTCGTGCGTGCGTGTGTGCGTGTCGGTGGAGATAGGTACGGGTGCGTGCGTTGTTAAAAACATGTGTGTGCTTGCGTATAATACATAAATATATGCCATGATACTCTCTCTGAATCATATAACATGTAAGAATATGTCATGATACTCTCTCTGAATCATATAACATGTAAGAATATGCCATGATACTCTATTATTGGTATACTTGCATGTTATGCCTTGTTGTTTTATAATTTGTTACTTTACTGTAAAATTCAGTTTTTGATGATGTACGTATTGCTCTATAACGTTTTCTTTATTTTTTAGGCTGGGACTTCTCGACAAGGTGGAGTTGGTGATGAGGATGATGATGATCGGGACTGAGTTTATTTGTTTTAACATTAAAAACAATGGGTGTGCTGTATAAATAACATTATAAATGTTGGGATATTTATTATGTTTTTAGTGAAATAATTGTTATATATGCGTGAAATATGTGTTAATGCTTGTGTTGTGTAATATATTGTACAGGTTATTGTTGTAAAATATATTGTACAGGAATTTCTAATTTTCAAAAAAAATTTTAAAAAAGTTTTTGTCCATTTTTAGCGACAGAATTTCCGTCGCTAAAACAACTTTTAGCGACGGAAAACTGACACGACAGATGAGTTTTCAGCGACGGATTTTCCGTCGCCAATACTAATTGGCGACGGCAAATTATATAGAGACGGAAATATGGCGACGGAAATACGATCGCCAAAAGTTTGTATTAGCGACGGAAAATCCGTCGCCAAAATTAATAGCGACGGTTAAATATATAGCGACGGAAAATACCGTCGTCAAAAAATAATACAAAAACGACGGATTTTCCGTCGCTATATATCCATCGCTATAAATTAGCGACGGATTTGCCGTCGCTAAAAGGGTCTTTACCTACCCTCATAATAGCGACGTAGTTTTAGCGATGGAATTTCTTTTTTTCCGTCGCTAAAACTTTTGGCGACGGATTTTCGACTTTTAGCGACGGATTTGTCCGTCGCTAAAAGTCCTGTTTCCAGTAGTGAATCTGCATGCTATCCCGACTCAAACGGTAGTCGGTAAAGGCTCATCAAACCCGTTGATGGCTGAGAATTTGCCAAAAATTCTATAAGTACGAGTCATTGATGCATCAGCTCTGTTAGTTGGTCTCATGACTCGATTATCCAACAACATTAAAATAAGATCCACAAATGCAGATGAATCAGCTTTAACAGTTGGTCCTGCAACCACGACACTTGGGACCGCCGTACTCTAATACCTTAAGAGTTTAAACTGTGTATACTCTAGTAAACGTACGAGTATAAACTATGTCAACGTACGACGTTCGAAACCCTAGGGTCAACGCTGGTCAACACGTAACCCTAGGTCAACGCCAGTCAACGCGTTGCGACAAAAAGTCAACATTCAACGTTCGAAAACCTATGGTCAACACCGGTCAATGCGTAACCCTAGGTCAACGCCAGTCAACGCGTTGCGACAAAAAGTCAACATTCGACGTTCGAAACCCTAGGGTCAACGCCGGTCAATGCGTAACCCTAGGTCAACGCCAGTCAACACGTTGCGACAAAAAGTCAACATTCAACGTTCAAAACCCTAGGGTCAACGCCGGTCAATGCGTAACCCTAGGTCAACGCCAGTCAACGCGTTGTGATAAAAAGTCAACATTTGACGTTCGAAACCCTAGGGTCAACGCCGGTCAACGCGTAACCCTAGGTCAACGTCAGTCAACGCGTTGCGACAAAAAGTCAACATACGGTGATCTGAAACCCTAAGTCAGCACAATGTGATAGAGATAGTCAGTTCAAAGTCAACTCAATGACACGAGCCAAACTCAACTCACTGGTGGTAGACTCGAGACTCCGACGATGGCCAGGCGATAAACGCAGCGCCGGAAGGACTTCGGCTATTCGTCAAAGCAATGAATAGACCGTAAATCGAAGGAGCCAAGAGTTGAAGCTAATTACAGGTCCTTCACGCCGATTGAAGGCTGGACCAATCATATCCAAAATATTCCAGCCTCTTCTATAAAAGAAACGAGGCTGGAACACTTTGGAGGGGGTATCTGTAGGCGTCAAAAATTGCCCATAGGTCCCCGCGAACGGCTCGAAGTTAAGAGAAGGCGATGAACGTCACTATTCGAATCACGGAAGCTTGATTGACATCGACAAATGCTTGAAGTGAATTGACAAACTATGTGAAGCAACGGAATTTCGGAATAACGAGAATACGGACTGATCGGGAGCCCCGCGACGTTTACAAAAGGTGCATCGTCCCTCGTGTCTCATTTATTCTACAGATGATCTAATCATTGGAGCTTATAGAAATCCTTGTTGGCTTTCCAACGCACTTTGAATCGTTCAAATCCGAGTTCCGATGAAGAAGTTACGGCGAAAACGAACAAACAGGCATAACGGAACATCTCAGGCTGAACTGGGACACCCGAGGTGTCTCGGAACTTGTGGAGATGTTTTGACCAGGATCCTGTTAGAATCTGAAAAAACTCAAAACAGGAGAGTTATAGATCTTTTTGTCAACTTTCCAACCCATTTGGAATCAGATCATTTGGAGGTCATATGAGGAAGTTATGACCAAAATAGTGCC
>BQKN01024784.1:0-12097 GCA_022839385.1 Asparagus kiusianus
CCATTGTGGAGTAAGTGAACGAAGTATCTTTCTTATCATCTCCACTTGTGTATATGTTTTTCCAAGACCAATGAGAGAATTTGTGATGTCGGTGAATCTTGTGAACATTTCTCCAATAGTCTCATTTTCCTTCATCTTGAACAATTCAAATCTGTGCACAAGAATAGAAATTTTAGATTCTTTAACTATATTTGTACCTTCATGAGTTACCTCAAGTGTATGCTAAATATCATATGCGGATGTGGCCATTGACACCCTATTGAACTCATTCTTATCAAGTGCACAAAATAATGCATTCATTGCTTTTGAATCCAAATTTGCATTATTTCTTTAAGAAGTAGTCCATTCTTCAAAAGGAGTTGTTGGCTTCTCATATTTTGTTTCCATGACGTTCCAAAGTTCGTAGCCAATTGATTGAAGGTAAATCTTCATTCGGCACTTCCAATAGTTGTAGTTCAATCCATCGAACAATGGTGGACGATTTGTAGAATGACCTTCTTTGAATTGTGATGAATTTGTCGATGCCATCTTTCACCTTGCTCTGATACCAAATGTAGGATCTGAAATAGATACACTTGAACACTAGAGGGGGGGTGAATAGTGTTCTTTTAAAATTTATGTAAAGTATATTATAAATTGCAAAGAAAAATAGCAATCTCAGAAAATCACAATCACAAATACAAGGATTTATACTGGTTCCACCAATCCGGTGTACATCCAGTCCCCAAGCAAATCCCGCTTGAGAGTTTCAACTATGATTTTGAATAAACTTATAAAATCAAACGCAAACCTGACCAATTTGCAAGTCCCTGCAAATTGCAACACCAATTGACAAACACCTTACCAATTTGAACACCAATCTCTAAACCAATAGATCAACCCTCTCAAACCCGAGAGAAATCGTTTTGAAGCAAGAACACAATTGATCCTATAAGCCTTGAATGTGTAGTGAAGTGCAGCAGTGGCTTAGGATTCTTTTAACCTCTGTAAATTGCCTAAATGATAGGTATTTGATGAATGTTTAAAGGCAATTTTAGAAACTTCTCTTTTTCACAAAATCTGAATATTTTTTACTTGAAAAAATTGCACAAAGATCAAAGCTTATGGGTATATATGTCCCTTCAATTTTTCTGAACAAATAACCTATTTATAGCCCTTGAAAAGATAAATTTTTGAACTTTAAAAACGTTTAAAAACGGCTATAAATAGTCATAAATTCAAACTTTAAAATCTGGAAAAACTGTATCTGTAGTCGACTACAATGAACATTAGTCGACTACACTGAGTTCAAACAGACTCTGTGTATTCAGAAAATTTCTCAGTAGTCGACTACAAAGCTCATTAGTCGACTACACTGTATTTTGACAGAAACTTATAAAATAAAATTTACGTTCAGTAGTCGACTATAGTATAGATTAGTCGACTATACTGTAAAAAGACTAAAACTTATGTTTCTGTAAAACACCTAACTAGTCGACTACAATCACTATTAGTCGACTATACTGTAAATTGATAGAAACACATATTTAAGATATATACACGAGTAGTCGACTATTATTCTAATTAGTCGACTACTAAGAGTAAAAATTATGATATAAAATATTTTTATACTTAAGTTTTAACTATATTTCTAATGGTTAACATAGGTGTTTTCAGCGAAAGTCGTTTCCATTACAGATTCCATTAAACTTCTATCGTTTACAGAAGGTTACAATGAAAAATAAACAAAAATTATAACTTTCGAGAAAATAACACAGAAATCGTTTATCGAGTTCTGTTTTGTGGGACTTTGCCTATGCCGGGAGTGCTTTGGCTCGTGGACCACCGATTCGTAGATCGTGAGGTTGTTTAGAGATCCTTCCTTCGTTTATCGAAGTTAGGATTTGAAGCGAATATCTTATCGATGTAAGATGTTCACTCTTCCAAAGATCAAGTCGAAGCTTAGATCTATAGGAATCACCAAACACTGTTTATGAAGGGTAAAAATTCTCTCTTTCTTCCTCAAAATCTTCAAAAGCTCAAGCCTTTTCAGCTCCAATCTGCTCTCCGTCCTTTATTTCGTGTCTAGGGAGTGTTGGACCCTAGAGGGGGGGTGATTAGGGTCAAAAGGCTCTAATATGCAAATTAAAACATACAATAAGCAAACCACAGGAAATAAAAGCAAGCACAGTAAAAAGAGAGGGTTAGGAATCGTTATCCTTGACGCGCGATGTGTTAACGAGGTTCGGCCCTCTGGCCTACGTCCCCGCTCCCCACTCTCGAGGAGAAATCCACTACACACACCCGGTTTGGAAGCCGGAACTTCGTCTACACAGCGATCCCACTCGATCTCTCTCTCTACACAGTTTGATCTCCACAGATCACTTCCTCACAGTAGATCTTACTCAAGATCTCAACCACACAGTAGAAAGAAATAAGCAAGAACAGTTTCTCCTTACACAACCCCTATGGTAAAGAGAACAAGTTACTTGAAGCTGGGAGGTGAGCTCACAAAACACAGAGAGGAAAAACAGAGAACTGATTTGAAGATTTTTTCTCAGGAAAACAGAAAACACTCTCTCTATTTTTCAAACGTTGGGGGGCAAGGAAGAAGAAGCAGCTGGGGGGTTTTTATAGAAATGATAAAAACACTTTGAAAACAAAACCCAATCTTCCTGTTTAGGAAGATAATCTCTTTTCCAGAAGGTAAGCTCAGACTGAGCCAAGCACCAAAGAGTGAAAGCACAGCCATCGAGGCAAAAACGACCATTTAATAAAAATCTCGTTTGACTGAAAAAAGAGAGAAGCGGTCGTCCGAAATACCAGTCGGTCGACCGAAAATTTATGTCGGTCGACCGACAAAACACTCCGGTCGACCGCGAGCTGCTTCTAAAACTGAGAAAACAAATAGACCTATATTCGGTCGACCGGCGCGGTCGACCGATATGGAAATTGAAATTTCGGTCGACCGGTACAGTTTCTGGAAAAATTCTGAGGAAAGGGATATATGAGCGGTCGACCGGGCCGGTCGACCGCTTTCTGATATATGACACAGAAACAGTTTTTGACCTCTTTAAAATATTTGCAAAATATTCATTTGACCTTTGAAAAATCTGAAACTTTGTAAAATGTTTTTAATACTAAAAACAAACTGTTTGGAAGAAGAATTTTGCAGATAGGTCCTCAGACTTGTGAAAAATAAGGTTTTGTGAAAAACGCTTAAAAACTTAAATATGAAAACATGTGTGTGAGTCCCAATAGCTTCAAGTAAACATATTAACTCTTTGCCTACATTCTAGCACTAGAGAGAAACATAAAAGAAAGCTAATATCCTCATATATAGGGCAATACTTGAGCTTTGATTAGCTTGAATCGGATGAAGCTTTTTGTATGACTTTGTTGTTCTTGAAATAACGTTGCTTCATCTCTTGGCCTCCTCCTCCTTTGGATATCATCTTTGTAGCATATATTCCATCCATCCTCCATTAATGGCACTAACGAGCTTGATAAATAGATTTACTACATTTTCACTCAATAAGCCATTAGTACCGATAATGGTGGTTGTAAGAACATCATCAAAACATAAGGGCTAACAGGGAGGTATTTATAAGGGTAGGAGTGTACAACAGTGGGAATGTGGGCGAAACAAATGGCCAAGTCAATGATCTTTGGCCGCGGCAGCCAACACTGCCGCGGCTGTTGGCGCAGCAGCGTGGACTGCCGCGGCCAAAGGGGCAGTTATAACCACGTTCCATCGTGTTTAAAACTATTCCCCCACGACCTTTAACCACCTTCTTTCGTGGTTCAACTGCTTTTCCACGTCAGCACACGTTCTATTTCAGATATTCTGCCATGTGGACTTCAAGAAATCATCGTATAACTGCTTGGTAACTGCTTGTGGCACTCCTGTAACATGCGCGCCACCATAGACTGCCGCGCCTTAGGCGCGCCACCTTGGGCTGCCGCGCCTAAGGCGCGCCACCTTGGTTGTTTGTTGGTGTATTGATCGTTGTATACACACTGTTCTTCTCTCATCCTTGAGTTGTATTTGGATACCTATGAGCATCTTTTGACGCCTACAGATACCCCCTCCAAAGTATCTCAGACTCTTTGTTTTTAGAGAGGAGTCTGGGACACTTTGGATATGATAAGCTTTCCTTGCAATTTCTTTAGTACTTTGTTGAGGAAGTTGCATAGAATGGTTTGCACATGGCTTCAACTCTTGACTTCTCCATCTTTTAGTCTATTCGATACTTCGTAGAATAGCTAAAATTTCTCCGGTGCTGCGTTTATCACGTGGCCGTTGTTGAAGTCTTGAATTAGAACTACTGTTGAAAATTAGAGAAATAGTTTATACTCATATACTCTATTGGAGTATCCAGGAAATAGTTTAACCTCATATACTCGTTGGGAGGTTCAAGGAGATGCAGTTTATACTCATATACTCATCGGAGTGTTCGGGTATGTATTCCAAATACAGAAGGAGATGTATGTGTTCAAATACCTAAGGAATTATTATGTATGCACAGTGTCCCTGCGCGACAGTGTGGACTATGACAGCATCAATTGCCGTGACAGCCTATACTGCCACGCCCAAGCGCGATAGCGTCGAGTGCCGCGCTCGAGCGCGACAGCATCGAGTGCCGCACACCGCTTCGGCTAGTCGGGTTATAAGACCGATGTTGGGCCTTTTCGGGTCATTTTTCCCGCTTTCTTGAGTTCGAAATCCCCTCAAACACCCTATAAAAGGCTTTTTCTGGCTTTCCTCTTCCCCTTATCTTCGGATTTGAGTGATTTTGTTCCAACAAAACCTAGGGTTTCGACGGCTCTTCTTGATTTCCAGTTTTCTTCCTTCCTTCAGTCTTTTCTTTGATCGTTAAGGTTGGTTCTTCTTGATCTCTGGTAAAGCCGAACTCATACTTTGTGTTCTGAGTTCGTTTTGTTTCCTCTTATTTGAAATCCCATTCAAAACCCTAACTTTTATTGTTGCTTGAACCAGTTTCATCATGTCACCCAAGAGATCTAGGGTTTCAAAAGGTAAACCGGTGGCCCAGGAGTCGGAGGAGACGGAGGCCGCTGCCATTTTGTTTGGAGGTGACTTTTCAACTTTTCCTCCTTTTCAAAATTACTGTTTTTGCTCGAATAACCTCGCTTGCCCCCTTGGAGGGGAATCCGGGAAGAGTTGACATCCTCCATCGAGAGGATTGACACTACAAAATACATATCTTGTTTAATCAAGTACCACGGCCAAAATACGAATTTGGCTCAAACTCTTGGTTTTTTTTAAACCGAGGGTCACTGTTTAGTTATCGCGGCAGCACGTACTGCCACGGCTGAATACGGTAGAGTATGCTGCCGCGGTAACTTACGGCCTCAGCCACTACCGTGGCTACTTAGAGCGAGGGTTTTGCTCTGTTAGCCTTTTGATTCAACTGTTCTTTTCAACTCTTTTCTGCAGTCCCCTTTTCCTCTGTGGCCTTTTCTGATAGAGAAGACCCAGGCCAGAGCGGTATTCTTCACGTCTCCTTCAATGGCGACTTTCTGGTTAGAGAAGCCCGCCAATTTAGCGAGGGTTGTGATGATAGTATCCCCGGATTGATTCGTGAAGGAAGTCGTCGCACTTTGCGTGCTTTGTTGACTGACTCACCTTTAACTCCGATTCGAGATTCTACCGAACCATTAAAGAAGCCTGATTATTTGTTCGGGGATTCAATCGAAGATCCGGATAATCTTTGACGTGGTCCCGAAATCTGGTTGAATCAATATGAAGGTGATTTTCTATTCCTTCCTCTATTCCCTCGACAGTATTCAATTCTGCAATTAAGGAACTTGGCCATTTCGAGGAGAATGTCGTGGAATTTGACAGATAACCATGAACGTATTCATTGCGGGTTTGTGGGTAAAGATGTCAGCGCTCCTGGCTCCAGTGGCAGGCACACTATTCGTGGTCTTCACCCGGGGATGCTTGGACCAGACAGTGGGCCTCAGAATGAATTGATGATAAAGGCCAGCACAGTAAAGAATAGGCTTGCTCGGATCGGTAGAGAATTTCCCATCCCGAAATTCAGATGTCATGGATGGGTTTATCTCTTCCGGACAAATGGTGGGCTAGGATGACCAACTATGTACTCCTTCGTTGGGACCAGGAGTTAAGGAACTTGGGTTTATATGCTCCAATCCGAGCCAGTATGCATGGTCTCCCAGTAAGTGTAGATCACTTCCTCGCTTTGTTCGAGTCTTATAATTCGGAGACCAATACATTTTTTACCAAGTATGGGGAATTAGGCCTTCCGTTCCACGAGATGATGAAAGTATCGGGGTTGCCATTGGGGAATACTCCTTATCTGGAATTTTTTCCAAACAACCGTCAGCTCATGAAGGAAGAAGGTTGGCTCTGCTGCTTATGACATTCTTTGGGAATTAACTTGTCATTACCAGATAGCGATAGCCAGGATAGAGGTGAAGAGTAAGAAGGCAGCTCAAGTTAGTCTGAAGCGGTTCGCCTATTATTTATTCAAGAATCTCGAAAGTCCAACCGGTGAGGCTGTCCGCGAATCGCCTGTTCTGACTCCTTCTGATGTTAATCAGCTAATTAGTGAGATTAACACCCAATCTTATAGAACCGAGTCATCTGAAGATGGTTTTCTCAGGGGCACAAAATTCAGTACTTTCTTGTGGCAAACCACAAAGAGAATGAGGCCTGAGACTCTTCTTTCCGGCTATCTGGCTATATGGCTAAAGAAATGTGTAGTGCCGCATCAGTCTTCTGAGGCGCTTCCTCTTGAAGTTCTCTTTCCCGCCGTACAATTAGTCGTCGGAGGTAGATTATCTTTACTCTCTGCCATGATTGCTGACCTTCATAGCGGCCTGCGTAACATGGCTAACACTTTTACAAAAGTGGAAGCCGAGCCTTCGACCAAGATTCCTCTGTCAAGAGTTGAGTTACCCTACACATATTTAATGGCGTGGCTGGTCCTCCACCGGACGGATATGATGTCTGCACCTGATGTGTCCGATCTAGAAATTCCTTTGCTGCAGCTTTTGGAGGGATGTAAATGGCTGAATCCCTCTCGCCAATGGCCTGACCGCGTGAGGCAGTTCAAGAATGCCAAGTGTTGGGAGTTTTATAAGTGCTTCCCTCGATTTTCTGGTGCTTATAATGATACGCTCATTGATGAGGAAATGCCTGGGACCGACAAGACTTCTCTCCACATGGGCAGTTTCCATTGGCTCATGAACATTCGACCAGGTTATAATATTTTCCGATCGAAGAACCTATGCAGGATCGAGCCCTATTTTCCTTGCCGATTTGCGCGACAATTCGGCTACGATCAATTGTACGTCAGGAATCCCAACAAATGGTTAATAACCTGCGGAGGCCTTATCGATGGAGTGCGGGCCTGGTTCTGGAATGTTGCTGGTTGTACCGGAGCTCAATTTAGTTTGCCCGTTGCTGAACCTGATCTTCATTTAACTTTCCTCTACTGTCGGTGGATTCTAGCTGCCAACACGCCCGTTACTAAGGAAAAGCTTCCTGAATTAGAAGCGGAGGCTGTAGTCCGTAGAGTTATCCCTTCAAGGAAGGGAAAGGAACCTGCTACATCTTCCCGCAAAGGAAAGCAAATAGCTGATTCCGAGGAGAGCGACGACTTTGAAACTTCTAGCGAGGAGGATGAGACACAAGGTGAAGCAGAGGCTAACATTCCTCTTTCTCCTGTGGCCCACAGAACTCGTCGGGCTTCTTCACCTCAATCCCCAGGTATTCCTTCAAAAGGTATACAAATGATGGAGAAGAATATTCCCTTGTCGTCTTCCAACAGGATGACTGTTCGATGGCCTGCGCGGGAGGAAGAAGCAGAAGAAGAGGAAGAAGATGTTGCCCCGCTTCTTAGCAGGAAGAGATCTCGGTCTCCTGCTCCTTCTGAAGTTCAACCCCGCCCTGCTCAAGGAACTAAGCTGCGTACCAAATTTCGCCATGAAGGCTCGGAAGTTCCCAGGGATATTCGCTCACCAAAGAGAATTAAAAAGACTGCCCACCGACGACGTCAACTTTCTCCTTTACACGAAGAGGAACTCCCTCAAAACCTCCCCGTTGACGAGAGAGGTAAACTCTCTCTATTGTCTCTTTTTCATCAACTTATCTTTTAAATCTAGAATTTTATTTATTCTTTTTGTTATTGTAGTTGAGCCAGAAGAGGAAGGAGAAATCATACCCGAGCCTTCTTCTCCGGGTTTAATGGATGTTGATGAACCCAGCTTCACTCAACAAGTACATAGAGCAATGAGTGAAGAACATGTCAGCATGGGCGCCACCATTCCTCCAGTTGTTGCACCGACTTCTCCAACTACTGAGACAGGTACATGTGCTTCCTCGTTTGGAGGATACTTTCGTAAAATAAATGAATCGGAACGTGTTCCTCTTCTACTAACTCATGCGCTTTATCTTCTTTTAGTCAAACTAAAGGAGGTGAGTGCGGGTAGTAGCGCCGTTGACTCCCCAACCATTGTCGAAGGTAACCTTGGTTTTGTTTGTTTTGATTCCTTCATATTCCTTGCATATGTACTAACAGATCTTTCTGCTTAATAGAAGTCCCTACCAATGAACCAAGAGGCCCAGAACTTACCCATGATATGGGTATCGGAGATTTTAACGAACATGACTTCAATCTCGATATTTCCGAAGATGAGTATCGGCGCATCTCCGATACATTGTTAGCTCCGGCCTCGATCGCTACTGCAAGACCAGCTATTACAGTCGATTCAGCTGAAGTAGGCGCATCAGAAGGTACGTATTTTCGGACTTAAGTCCTCAATTAAGCTTTATTTCTTATTTTTGATGACTAAAATAAGAATTTTAGACGTAGGACTAACGAATGAAGTTAATGTGTCTACCGTCATTGGTGAATATGATCAACCTGAAGGCCTGGGTTTTCTACTTTTGACAGGCCCTCTAGCTGAAATTGAACCACCAGTTACTGTTCCCTCGACTTGTGATACCATCGAGACTGAACCTGTTGTGACTTCGGATACGTCACCGGCTATTCATGAAGCTGGAGGGTTGACGACCACTGCAGAAGAACGACTTGCTGCTCCTTCTACTCAACTTGGTATGTTTCATTTTTAATGTACGTTGTAGTTGAATCCATACTTGTAGAACGTTCATTCATCTTTTTCTCGTTTATAGAAATTGTTCCTCAAGGATTCACAAATCCGGATCCGAAGCCATTAGGGGCTTCAAGTGAACAACCGTCTGATATAGTGGATCAACAGACGAATGTTGTTTCTGAACAAATCCCAGTTGTTATAGAGCCTGCTGTAGTCTTGCCAAGCCAATGTAACTCAGTTATTAAGTTCTCTAATGAACGTAACATGTTTCCATTCGCTGTTGTACGCGGGCTTGTATATCTTATATTCATTTCGTCTGTTCCTTTTGTAGCTCCTTCTTTATCATTGTCCGACCGTATTCAAGCTTTATTGGCAAATGAAGATCCAGACAAGGCTATCTTATACGCTGATGTTCAGGGCTTGGTCACCTTTATAAATATCATGGTTGATCGGATTCTTCTCAGAGGCTCATCTTTCGAGCATTTTAGAAAACCTCTCGATCGCTATGTATCCGGCATTAAAGACTACGGATACTCTGAACTATCCGATTCGATTGAAGCTTACTTGGCCGATCTTAAGCAACACATTAAAGATTTGCAAAATCTTCGTGTTAATGGTGCGTCCTCTTACATTGCTTCTCAAATGGATCTGAAATTGCAGGCATGGCGTGATTCTCAGAAGTCCGCTGAATCTGAACTCCAGAGGTTGAAAATCCGTATCGATCGACTCAGGGAGGGCGTTGCTAAAAAGACACAGATTAAGGCCGATCTGTATCGTGATTTAGAATCGAATCAAGCAGAGATAGCCTGGCTGGAAAAACAACTCGCCACGGCTAGGGATGCTCGTGAAGTGTTGGAGTCCGATCTGGCGGAGGTGACTCAGATTGAGGTGAATCTATTCCGGCAACTGAATCTTCAAGATAAGATTTTTGCTGACAAAGAACAAGAGGTCGTTAGAATTCGAAGTATCGATGAAGAAAATTTCCAAGCTAACTTGATCCCCGAGCTTGAGTTGGCTTATGTGACAGAGCTCTCTCGATTAGAGGATCAAGTCCGTTATTATAAGCTATTGTAATTTGAGAACATATATTTTTCATAGCTCTGTTTGAACTCTTTTGATAAATATAATGAACTCTTTTGCTCGTTGAGATCTTATTATGATTATTCACTCTTGTTTGGGATAAATAACCATAATACTTATAAGATTTTTGGCAAATCCTCAGCCATCAACGGATTTGATATGCCTTTACCGACTACCGTTTGAATCGGGCTAGTATGTGAATTATCTAAGTCCGTTTCACATATAACGTTGGGCTAAAAGACTTAAACTCTTTTAGACTTTAAAACTACAATATTGAATATGTAGGCTACATGTGTTAGATGTAGGCTTATCTCTAATAAGGGATAGAGATAACATCCCCCATGTGCGAATGACATCGATTTTAAAGTGTGAGTAGGTTGCATTTTCTATGTATGAAAACGAACCCAAATTTGTGAAGAAAGAATTGGATATTCCAGCTCTCAATCTCTTGTTTGTTGGTAGAGATAAACCTTGAATCGGAGATGAATAATTTCATATTCCGTCTCCTAGTCTCTTGTTTGTTGGTAGAGAGAAACCCGGAATCGGAGAGGAATAATTTCATATTCCATCTCCTAGTCTCTTGTTTGTTGGTAGAGATAAACCCAGAATCGGAGAGGAAGAATTTTATATTCTATCTCCTGGTCTCTTGTTTGTTGGTAGAGATAAACCCGACATCGGAGAGGAAGAATTTTATATTCTATCTCCTGGTGCAAAGAAAACTCGAAGTGGGATCTCCACTTAGAGAATCTGGATTGGTTTGAATAATCCTAACAGTCATAAGGTTTGATTATTCAGTTTGTGGACCTCTCGTTCATGGAAGGAATCGAGAGGGGATTTTGACTTTGGTCCTAACTATTTAAAGGTTTGACCAGGTGGGAGTTGAGATGATCATAACTGTTCAAATGTTTGATCATTTGATTTGTGTACCTCTCGTTCATGGAACGAATCGAGAGGGGATTTTGGTTGTGGTCCTAACTGTTTAAAGGTTTGACCAGGTGAGGAATAGGAGTAGGGCACAAATAACAATGAGTTTGTTGATTTGTACGAACTACTCGGTGGGAAATTTTAATTTCAAACACAAGAATTCAACACGAAATAACTTGTCGACTGATACAGACCGATGACCATTGGTCGATCTGGTCGATGGGGGTTTCATGGTGTGGGGTTATGAATCATCGAATTTCCCTTCCATGATCACATTACAGAGTTTTGTGAGGAAAGACTAATTGTCATTGAATCTCATCTCAACAAAAGTAGTAAGAGGATCTTAATCATTTTTATAATAATTAAGAATAGACTATTCACATGATCAGTTTCCATTTAGGATAATCAACTGATATCGGGTTATCCTGAAATATCCTGTACAGGATTCTCTAGGAACTTCCCATTTTACATAGGTTATCCTGAACGTATTACGGGTAATACTTTTTCAGGAACTTCCCATTTATTAGCATCATTAATTTGCTGCCATCCTGGGTAATCAGGCGATATGCACCGTTTGAATAGACTGTTTCTATCACAAACGGCCCTTCTCATTTAGGTTCAAATTTTCCTTTCTTCTTAGAAGTGAGAATCATAGGTCTTCGGACGGCAAGAACCAGATCTCCTTCTTTAAAATTTCGTCGTCGGACTCTTTTATCAAAAGCCCGAGAAATTCTAGCTTGATAAAACTCGATCTGTTGCTGAGCTTCCAAGCGCTTCTCATCTAACATCTCTAATTCCTCGAGACGATTCTGATGATGTTCTTTCGTCGTCATTCCGGTTGCGAGAGCGACACAGAGGGAAGGAATTTGTATTTCCAATGGAAGAACGGCTTCACACCCATATGTTAAGGCATACGGGGTTGTTCCAGTTAGCGTGCGGACAGTTGTACGATAAGCCCACAGGGCTTCGCCGAGTTTGTCGTCCCAATCTCGTTTATTGGTTTTCACCA
>BQKN01024790.1:1195-11429 GCA_022839385.1 Asparagus kiusianus
AAAAATCCGTTCCTTAACCTTTTTGTTGTAGGCTTTGGAAATACGGGCTTGATACAATTCAATCTGCTGCTGAGCCTTGAGTCGTTTGTCGTCTAAGGCTTCGAGTTCTTGCAGACGTCGTTGATGTTTTTCTTCTTCTGTTAATCCGGTTGCCACCGCGATTCTCATAGAAGGAATCTGAATCTCTAATGGCAATACCGCCTCACAGCCGTATACCAAAGAGAATGGTGTAGCTCGTGTAGGGGTTCTCACCGTGGTGCGGTAGGCCCACAGACATTCGCCGAGTCTTTCATCCCAATCACGTCGGCTCTTGGAGACAAATTTCTTGAGAAGTTTTACTATGGTTTTATTGAATGCTTCTGCAAGACCATTTGCCGGCGGATAATACGCCGTAGATGCAACACTTTGGATCCTGAATTTATCACAGAATCTCTGGAATCCAAAGCTGACGAATTGCGTCCCGTTGTCGTGAACTATTCGTCGTGGTACTCCAAAACGGTAGACGACGTGATGTTTGATGAACTTGATTACATTTGAAGTCTTAACTTCTTTTAACGGGACTGCCTCCGCCCATTTGGAGAAGTAATCGGTCACAGCCAGAATGAACCGGTGTCCCTTGGACGTTGGAGGGGAAATCGGTCCTACAATATCCATACCCCACATTTCGAAAGGCCAGGATGTCGACGTGGGGTGTAGATTTCCAGGTGCTTGGTGGATAAAGTCTCCATGAATTTGACATGCGTGACAATGTTTAGCATAGTCAACCGCGTCTGAAAACATTTTCGGCCAATAATAACCGATTCGTCGGAGGCGATCTCCTAATTTAGCTCCGGGCTGATGAGCTCCACACAACCCGTCATGAGCCTCTTTGAGAGCCTCCTTCGCTTCATTTCGGGAAAGGCATCTAAGTAAGACTCCATCATGTGATTTGCGATACAGGACTTGAGAAACTGCATCGTAATAGAATCGGAGGGCCTTTCGTTTGATAGAAGCCGCTTCCTTAGGGTCATCGGGCAGAATGCCATACAAGGCATAGTCGATGTAGGGGAACCGCCAATCCCTAGCTTCAAACTCCATAAATGCCGTACAGACTTCTCCTGACGTCGTCTCGTCTGGGTCTTCCTCTATGGGGATCTTGGAAAAGCATAATCTCCGTCCTATGACTGGAATCGTTGTTTCAACTTCCGGTGGCAATGCTAATGAAGTTGCCAAAGAGGCTAAAGCATCTGCATACGCATTCTGAGCTCGTGGTACATATTCGATGAAGAAACCTTCGAACCTTTGAGCTTGTTCTAGCACCGCGAAGTAGTATGGGATCAAATCTTCATGACGTACTTCGTATTCTCCCCGGACTTGATTAACGATTAGCTGAGAGTCACCGTAAGCTTCGAGGTTCTGAACATTAAGTTCTTCGGCACATTGCATTCCTAATAGCAGAGCATTATACTCCGCTACATTGTTGGTGCAAGGTTCGATTAGGGAGAATCCCCTTGGGATTACATGACCATTCGGAGAGATTAATACTACTCCTACTCCCGCAGTGATTGCTCCATGAGGGTTTGCTCTAGACGCGCCGTCGAAGAATAACTTCCACACTTGCGTAGCTTCATGGATGACGCAAGCTTCAGCGACTTCGTCAGGTAATTCTTCATACAACTTAGACGTTCCCGATACTGGGTGATCGGCTAAGAAGTCTGCCAATGCTTAACCCTTGACCGCCTTTTGAGGCATGAACTGCATGTCGTATTGTGACAAGAGAATAGCCCACTTCGCTAGTCGACAATTCAGAGATGATGGTTTCGTCATCAGAACTCTCAAGGGATTCACCTTAGAGATGACCTGAATGGTTTGTCCAACTAGGTAATGTCGCATCTTTTGAATTGCGAATACCAAGGCGAGACATTCTTTTTCGACCGGATTGTACCGGTGTTCGGCTCCCATCATAGTCCTGCTCAGATAATAGATGGCTTGCTCTTGACCTTGATCGTTGTTCTGGGCTAACAAGGCTCCGAGAGAATGATCCATAGCCCTTACATATAACAGGAATGGTTTTCCTGATACCGGGGCCACGAGAACTGGCGGTTGAGTGAGATATCTCTTAATCTCCTCGAATGCTTTTTGACACTCAGCATCCCAAATAAAAGATATCCCTTTCTTCATGAGCTTAGAGAAAGGCTGGCAGCGCCCAGAAAGATTTGATATGAATCTTCGAATGTAGGCTAATCTACCTTGCAAACCTCTGAGCTCTTTGAGATTCTTCGGAGGTGACATGTCCTGAATGGCACGTACTTTCTCTGGATCAAGAGAAATTCCCTTGGATGTGACGATAAATCCCAGGAATTTTCCACTTGATACCCCAAGAAATGATTTTGTAGGGTTCATCTTCAGCTGATGTGTCCGCATAATTTCGAACATTGTCCTCAAGTCTGCAAGATGATCACCTTTATGTTGGCTTTTCACTGCTATGTCGTCAACGTAGCACTCGATCTTCTTTCGCAGATGCTCATGGAAGATGGTGTTCATTGCCCGTTGATACGTTGCCCCTGCATTTTTCAGGCCGAAGGGCATTACCGTGTAGCAATACACCCCCAACGGTGTTCTGAATGCGGTATGCTTCTCGTCGTCCGGGTGCATCTTGATCTGATTGTACCCGGAGAATCCATCCATAAAAGACATTCTTTCATATCCGCAGGTGTTATCGATCATAACATCTGTGATAGGAAGCGGGAATTCGTCCTTCGGACAAGCTGCATTAAGGTCGCGAAAGTCAATGCATATCCGGACCTTACCGTTTTTCTTGGGAACTGGAACAATGTTGGCCACCCAGTCCGGGTGTTGTTCCTCCCTGACAAAACCTGAGTCTATAAGCTTTTTAACTTCTGACTCAATTGACTCCATGATCTCCGGACGAAACCTGCGTTGTTGTTGTTTAACGGGTTTTGCATCAGGATCAATGTTGAGACGGTGCACGGCAACCTTCGGGTCAAGGCCTGGCATATCTTCATAATTCCAAGCGAAGACATCTATATATTCTCGGATGAGAGATATAAGGTCTTCTTTTTCGGATGATGACAGGTCTTCAGCTATAAAAATAGGTTTGGGGTCAGACTCGTCTCCCATATTGACCTGGATCACCTTATCTTCAGTGGGTGGTTCGCGTTGTTCAAAGCGCATATCCCACAAGATGTTAAGACGTTTGATCCAAGGATCGTCGGTTGATTCAACTAACTCTTCATCACCCCCTGCATCTTCATCAGGGTGACTAGTTGAAGCCATGTTTACAGTCAGACCTTTAAAGAAAGGTCCGACACTGACATCGGATTCCCAGGAAGATGTTCCAGATGAATGATCCTGACGCAGATAATTACTGATATCATTTTCTGAGGCAGAGGGAGTTGTGACATAACCTAAGCCCCTTCCAGTTTTTTGATAATAGTCTGGAGGTTTCCCTATAGGGGTTAGAGACATTCGGATTGGGGTTCGTCTACCTTTTCCGAAATTCAGACCCTGTTTCTTATTAAAATTATACCCCATTCGTTTCATTAAGTGTATAGAATTGGGTTCATGGTAATGGAATTGAGGACTTCCGTCGTTTTCCTCTGAATTTCCTCGTTTGAGTTGTTCGGGTTTGACTTTACCAAAGCAGATTGGCTTCTGCCCTTTCCTTTTGGACGGGACTTTGAAGAAAGCCTTCTGTACATCTTCTGCTTCTTCATCCGAGGCGAAGGATGACTTGAGAGGCAAAGCAAGTGATGCTTTCGTGCACAGTGTGTGCCATGGGTCAGTACCTGCATTAGAATTATTCTCTATTGGTTCATTACTAGAGGACACATCAGGCAAGTACGCTAAAAGAAAATCTTCATTAATGCACCACTCGCCCTCGCTCGGTACATTATTATTACCCTCATCTTGACCCATTATATCTAAGTTTAATTCCCACGGACAATCTTCTCCAGGATCTGGTTCAATGTCAGCTTCATTGCCACTGTCCGCATCTTCTTTTTCCTGAGATTCCAGGTAGAAAACCGAGTCTGTGTGAAAGTTTTCCACTCCTCGGAAGGGATACTTTTCTGCAATTAGAGTTCGGACTTCTCCCTCATCATTGGCATATTTCATGACCTGATGCAGGGTAGACGGGACAATGCGGTTTGCATGTATCCAGGGCCTTCCTAATAATAGATTGTAGGAAGTGTCCGCATCTATGATGTAACATGTTACTTTGGACTTGAGATCTCCAATCTGGCATCTGAGCTTTATCTTCCCTAAGGGTCGAGTGCTGTTTGCATTGAACCCGAAGATGGTGGTCTGAGTAGTATGTAGCCTGTGCATAGGGATCCCTAAGACTTGCATGACCCTATAGGGCATAATGCTGAGTGCGGAGCCCGGGTCAACCTGGACACGACTGATTTCGGACGATCCGATATACCCTATGTAATACAAAGGTCTGTCATGTTTGTGTTTAACCTGCATATCTTCTTGAGTGAACGATATACAAGGTAGACTTCTTGCAGCTTGCAGACATTGCCGACAAGTTTGATCTTCAGAAACTTCGGGAATTGGAGCAACTTGTGTGATGAAACTCTCCGTATTCTTCAAAGCTTCAATTAGAGCTTCTTTGGTAGTTTTTGACAACTTAAGGAGCTCATATAATGTAATTCTGGCCGGTATGTTGGCCAGCTGCGCCATGACATTAAATTGAAAAGGAACGCTCGATTCGCCGGATTCCTGATGGAGATTTCTGTTGAATCGGAGCTCCTTTTGCTTCCCTTTATCGGCAGGCTTCTTTGGCACAGAACCCCCAGCGTCTTGGGGCTGTTCTTCAGTTTCTTGAGGGTTCTGGTTGTAGTCTCTCAAGTAAGCCTTCCCTGACCGAGTGCCGGGGTTGCCTTCTGGATATGCCGCTAGAACAATCCTCTCATCTTCTGAGTCGGTAAGCGGTTTGAGCAAATCATCGTTCTCATTAACAGAGGGGCTAATCATGTTGGATGCCTTAGCCTTTCCTCTTTTCTTCTTGGACGAGGTGTTCGTCCATTGTTGATCTCCGACCAAATCAGGATGAACCCACATGATCTCCCCTTTTGGAGTGGTGAGGGGTACCAGTCCCTTGTCTTTCTGACTATGCAAGTCAGTATTCTTCAGGTGCATTTCGCCCTTGCGGATAGGGACCACGCCATCTGCGGTTGCCACTGGTGGGAAGTCACCGAACTGCACTGCTATCATGTTGGTAGACACCGTCTTTTGCTCAGGCTTCAGAGTGAGCACCTTAGCGTCCACCAAATTTTGGAGAATATCTTTAAAGATGTAGCATCTCCGGGTAGGATGACCCAGGAATCTGTGGTAGCGGCAATAATTAGGGTCATCCACCTTCCCTGCTTCATCCGGCTTCCGGATTTCAGGAAGCTGTAGTTTATTATTTTTTCGTAACAGCTAGAACAAGGTGTCCACGTGCTCCTCCTTGAAGGAATATTGTTTGGGCGTTTTTTGCTTATTAGGCGTTTTGCCCTGATTCGTGGGAGGCGGTACTCTTGTGTAATCAGCTGCTAAGGTCTCTTTTCCTTTAGACCGTTGGGCATTGTTCTGATTACGTTGCTGTTGTTGTTGCGGTTTAGGCTGTGCAGCTTCTTCGGCTTTCACCCGAGCGACAATTTCTTCAGCTTATTCTCCTTGCGAAACCAGCTGTCTCCAGGAGCGACATTCTGCCACCCCCATCTGAGCGAGGAGTTGGGTTTGCAAATTGTGCCTGCACGTTTCAACCAGAGTTGATTGAGTCATACCTGAAGGGCATCGCAATGCCATGCTGCGGAACCTCTCCACATATGCCTTGATGGACTCTCCTTTTCTTTGTTTAGTTGCAAGAAGAGTCGGGACAGAAACTTCAGTGTCGTCTTCGAAGAACCTGGCTAGGAAAAGTCTTTCCAAATCTACCCATCTCTGAATAGATCCCGCAGGCAGCTTCATAAACCATTCAAAGGCCACCCCTTTAAGGGTGCCGATGAACAAGCGTGTCAGGATAGCATCATTTGCTACTACGTCTCCAGTTTGAGATTTAAAGTAGTAGATGTGCTGATTTGGCGATCCCGTGCCATCAAAGGGTTGCAGCGTAGGGGCTTTGAACTTCGGTGGGTATGGAGCTATATCCCACTCAGCAGGATAAGGTCTTACCACTCCTTCTTCACGGAGCTCACTTCTGTTAGCGATTACATTAAGGCGAGCCTCCAGTTCATCCATCTTAGTGGACTGAGGATGTAGTTCTCTTTCCACCTCCTTCTCACCTTCAGAAGAGGATTCCAGGTTGTGAGTCTCACGATCTGAATGTTCATGAGCTTTTTGCTTTCCCTTTGACGTTGTCCTCCGGGAAGATTCGGGTTTTTGGCCTTTTTCTGCTAGAAGCTGGGCCAGCATATCCTTCAATTGGAGAAGTGTCTCCTGTTGTGCTTGGAGTATGACGTGATGCTCGTCTACTCTTTTGGCTATGTCTTCGGGGTTCCCTGTCATGTGGGCGGAAACTTCCCGTGCTCCAACGGAACTAGAAGATTGAGATTCGGCTATTGCCGAATGTTCATCACTTGTTATAACGCCTCTGGCTAACTTTTGATAGTCAACCGGGCGAATAGCTCCTGTCCGAGTCCGAGTATTCCGATATACTCCTTCGAACTGGTCACAAATTTCCCTAACAGTTGGAGAATGGCTTCTTTGTGACTCGTCAGAATCAGAATGTGAAGCTCTTCCTCTCCCAATCATGTTGATAGTGACCTCCGGATATTCAATTTCAGAGGCTTTCTTCTGTCGTCATTGTCGCTTGGGAGGCCTAACGACACTTGTTAATCTGTTGAACACCGACTGTCTAGGCGTAGGTGAACAACAGCTGCATTCGGAGAGGACAGCGGAAATGAGCCGCTCACACTGACATGAATGGGCTGCTTGTTGTGTTGGCCTTCCTCTTGACAGTAGTTCACGCAAGTCAGAGACCTGGGAACGGTTTTGTGAAGGTGGAGATGGAACCCCCTGCCTCTGAACGGGTTGGACATGAACATTAAATCCATGCCGTCCTTTTTGAACTTGACGAACTGTGTCATGTTCTTGAGGTGAAGCATGAAGGTCACGCTTTGGTTTATAAACACGAGGTCGAGGCCTGTGTTTTACTGATGGAACAGATCCTTGTGGATCTTGTCTCGATTGAACGCACCCTTGTGGTGTGCGTTTTGATGTTGAAACAGACCCCTGCGGATCTTGTTTTGGTTGAACGCACACTTGAGGTGTGCGTTTTGATAATGAAACAGACCCCTGAGGGTCGTTCTTTGTTTGAACGCACACTTGTGATGTGCGTTTGGTTGATGACCCAGACCCTTGAGGGTCAGGTTTTGTTTGAACGCACCCTTGAGGTGTGCGTTTAGATGATTGAACAGACCCCTGGGGGTCTTGTTTTGACTGAACGCACAGCTGTGGTGTGCGTTGGAATGGTTGAACGTGCCTTTGGGGGTCACGTTTTGGGACGCACTCTTGAGGTGTGCGTCTGGGTTGAACAACGCGCCATTGAGGGTCGCGTTTGAGCTGGATAACCCGAGGCTCATAGTCGGGTTCGTTGCCACGAAGTGTGCGTTCTGGAGGAGAAACGCAGGGTTCGGGCAAATTTTCAGAAACGCAGTTCTTGCGTTGGGCCGAAGTTCGGCTATTCCGCAGATATGCTCGCCGCATGGATCTTCTCCTCCGTCGAGCGGCGTTTTTCTTCGCTTGTTTCAACGCCTTGGCCACAGCGTCGTCGGCGTTGATTGGGCTTTCCTCCGACATAGGTCTCTTTTGACCTATTATGTGCCGTAATGATACGGGGGAGGAATCTTCAACTCGCAGAGCGAGTTTAAGGTCTTGGCCAAAAGAGAGGGCTCTCTTTGGCATCTCAGCAGCAGTGGTGACCTCCTTAGAGGTCTTGTGGGTATCACGCCTAGCTTTAGGGCTAAGCGATCCATAGGAGAGAACCTCCTCGAACTTGGCTTGGTCGAACTCTACGACGAGAGTTTCGACGGTGGTCCCAGTGAGGTGAACGTCGGATTGCGCCACCACTTCCTCATCAGAGAAGCTCGTCCCCAGCGGAGTCGCCATCTTTTGTTTGGTGGAAATTTGATGTAATAAGACAAGAAAGAAATGTTGACTTGTATTCTCTCAAAATCAATTACAATTTGGATTCCGATTACAAAAGAGAGGAGAATGAATTTGATTCTCCCCTTTGTTTAAGACCGGGTTCTTCTTGGTAGCGATAGAGTGCTTCCTTCGATTGATCGCGTCGAACTTGCTCTCCGTTGACGATCCGACCGTACTATCTCACTGGAACGATTGATTTGTGTGATGAATTCGGTGTAGAACTCTCGATGAGTGTAAAGAACTCGTAATGAGTTGAGAACTCTAAAGAGAGTTGTTGAGAACCGAATAATTGGTTTGAAATGATTAACTTGCGTTGCAAGCTTAATCACGAACTCTTAAATGAGTTTCAGAACTCAGAGTGAGTTGGAACTCTGTAACAGAGTTGTTAGAACCGAAAATTCGGTTAATAGCCAAGTTGATCCTCCACTGATGAAGGGATTCTCCAAGATTTGATAATCTTCAAAAGATTCTCTTCTCCGTGTTGTTGAACTCTTGAGAATTGTTGGCCTCCCACGGTTTTGATGCCAGCTCCTTCAACCCTTTGCGATTTTGTTGTTGAAGCCGATCAACCCACCAATCACGACCCAACCTTTTATTTCTAAAATCATTACACTGCTCATCAGCATCTCTAATAGTTACCAATATAATATTAGTCATGCTGTTGTCGCAGCCATCAAGATCAATCATCTCAGAAATGAAGTCGTGTTCGTGGCGATTGTGGAGTGGTGAATGCAGTGATTAGAAAGTCGTCTGATCGTGACTTCCATTGTCAAAGCTTGACAGGGATCAGCTATCCATTGTGATTTTTTAGACAGCCTACAGAACCCCCTCCAAAGTTTTCGAAAGTTCACGGTTGACTGGGACGAATTTTCGGAATACTTTGGATCCCAAAGATTAGCGGACTGATTGTTCATTTCATCTGATCTGAAAACATTGCTGAACTTTGGCTGATGGTAAATCGTTTGTACTCATCTAATATGTATTTTTCAGTGGAGTCACCTGTTTCTTCTTGGCTTTAGTTGCCTTGATAGTTAACATTAGCCTCCCTCTATTTATTTGGAACCATGTCTTAGCTATAAACATAGAGGAACTCATGTGGTTGAGTCAGAACACACAGGTAAACTCTTTGTACCATCGAACTGAAACGCAGAGTTAAATTCTGCGTATAAATGTTCAACTAATGCAAACGCACAGTTGGATTCTCTGTGCTGAGGCATTAAAACGCAGAGTTAAATTCTGCGTTCAAAAATTCAAGCGACACAGACGCACAGGCCGTGTTTGGCGGGATCCTCTAATCCTGACCTGATTTGACAGCTCATAGCTGTCTATAAATAGACCGCCATGGGTCAAATCAAAAGTCACCCGACTTTTTACCTCTCCTCTTTCGGAAGATTTTTAACGAAGACTCTTCGTTTTCCACTCCGGTGATCTCGTTCGTCCTCTCCGATTCTTCGTCATGGGTTCCAAGAGAAAGGCCGCTCCTCGCCCCCGATCTACTGCTGCAGCGGTGCCGCCGCCTCAGGCTCCACCCGTTGGCGGTAAGTGTCGCTCTTCGTGGCCGTCAAACTTGCTTCGGCGAGTTCTTTGACAAAGCCTTAGATGGGTTGCCGTCAAACTTGCTCCGGTGAGTTCTTTATGATAAACCCTAGATGGGTTCTTGCAAACTTGCTCCGGCGAGTTCTTTCTGACAAACCCTAGATGGGTTTTTTGCAAACTTGCTCTGGCGAGTTCTTCATGAGAAACCCTAAATGGGTTCTTGCAAACGAGGAAGACGACTCGTTTCGGCATTGTAACGCAGAGTTAAAACTCTGCGTTTTGAATTTGAAACGTCAGGGCCTGACCTTGCGTTTATGGATCGCAGAGTTAGACCTTTGCGTTGATGAATTTCAAACGCCGGTCTGAACTGTGCGTTAGAAAGACTCAACGCAGAGTTAGACCTTTGCGTTAATGAAAATTAAACGCCAGGTCCGAATTGTGCGTTCGAAAACTTAACGCAGAGTTAGACCTTTGTGTTAATGAAAATTAAACGCCAGGTCCGAACTGTGCGTTCAAAAACTTAACGCAGAGTTAGACCTTTGCGTTAATGAAAATTAAACGC
>BQKN01024797.1:0-11128 GCA_022839385.1 Asparagus kiusianus
GTATTCAGGAGAAAGAGGCAATCATCAATGAGGCCAAAGCAACCATTGTTGCCGCTCAAGCACAGTTGGAGGCAACTCAATATCAAAAGGAAGAGCTTGAACTCAAGTAATCCAACTTGACTAAGGAGTGAGATCTCAGGGCCGTGTAGCTTGAGGCTGAGATGAAGAGGTTAGCAATCATTAGGACCCAAGCTGCTAGAATTGATCCCAGGGCTTTAAGGAGAGAGCCCAAAAAATTACACAAGAGGTTAGGGATTCTAGGATTGTTGAGTGTATTGCACAGATACACGCTTTTTATTTATTTTCTCTTTGAAATCTTTGTAATAATTTAGCTATTTTGGTAATAAAAGAACTTTTATCTCCATTGACGTTTATACGGTAGAGATGTAATGTTAACGTATCGTAGTGACATCTTTACTAGGAAAAAAGATGATGGGGTCAAACTAATAGAAGTGTAATGTTAACATATCAAGGTTGATAAAATTTACACCGTTCAAAGATGTAATGTTAATATAACAATTTTAGGGTATTTAACAGAGGTTTAATATTAACGTGCTAAATGAAATGATCGACAGAGGTGTAATGTTAACCAGTCGGTTCAACAAAATCCAAAGAATGACTACCGTGTGGAAGCATAGTGTAAATTTAGCGGTAGAAAATTGATAGAAGTTGACGGGGCATGTATACCTCTAGAGTTGCAAGTGCACAACAATCAAATTATAGTATAAAAAGTTATCGATCCCATGAGGAAGAAGTTTGTAGGAGAAAATTAAAATTGGTTCTTATGTTTTGTGTGTGACAATTAACAGTGATGGATTTGATTGTAGAGAGATAAAGGGAGTGAGAGTGGTTGTATACAAATAAAAACAAAACAAGATTAGGAGTGGAGAGATGAAGAGTAGGTGTGATAAAGTGTAAGTGTAAACAAAACTAACGAAAGGGAAAAAAAGATGAAGGAAATAAAATCAAGAAACAAATGAGAGAAAAATCAAGAATAAAGAGAAAAATAAAAAAGTAAAAGATGGAGGATTCAATTAGAGATATGTGGAATCCTGAATTGAATCCACTAGATAGTTTCATGCTATTTCTAGAGTTCCCACAAGTACTAGTTCCACATCTTTAAAAAATATAATTTCCTAGAAGGTTCTAGCCTTATGGCGAATCAGAGAAAAGAAAATAAACAAAAATAAAAACTAATCCCAAGAGGATTCTAGCCTCAAGGCGAATAATGCAAGAAAATAAAATTAAAACTACAAAATAAATTAAAAGAAATAAATGCAAGAATTTAAAGCAAGAAAGTAAAGACATGAAATTAAATCTACTCTATTAATTATAAAAATAAATCTAAGGCAAGAGAGTTATATCCTCTTAGCTGCTTAAGCAAGAAAAGAAAGTAAAAGATGAATTGATTAACAAAGAGAAATTTTACTTCCCAAGATGGTTCTAGCTTCAAGGTCATAGTATTTTCCTCTTGATCTTCATCTTCATCTCACTTTCATCTTCATAATCAAAACAAAGAGAAGAAAAGAGAAATATGAAGAGGTGAAAATATTTCTTTAGTAATTGTAATAAAAAGTTATAATTTGGAAGGTCTTCTCAATTAAGAGTAACTCTTCTCTCCAAAAAAGTTTTTACAATATATTTCACACCCTAACCCCTCACTCTCAACCTTTATTTATAGCCCATAACAATGAATGCGAGCCCTTGGAATAAACTTGCTTCCCAAGTTAATCAATTTTAGCCTTTATATCATGACTACACATTTGGTATCGATACTGGTATCAATACAAGTATCTATACTAGTATCGATACCCTTATCGATACCGATATCGATAGTAGTATGAATACATGTATCCAAAATTTGATTTGATAGATGGCTTCGTCTCATTGCGATAGATGATTTTTATATATTATATGTTAAATTCCGCCTTCCGGATTAAGAGATATCGTTGTCATTTTACGGTCAACCATCTTGAATATGATATTAGATTTTTATTTTCTCCAGATTCTATAGGCTTCTTGGCTTGACCTTGGACTTTAATAAAAGGTTACAAAATAAGAAAGTTAGAGTTTTTTAGGCTTTTATTTATTATTTCTTCATTATCATGCAAATTAAGAAAAAAATAATTATTAGTAGTATATTTATTCATGTAAAATAGATAATGAGGGTATAAATCATAATAAAAATATGATTATCAGAAGTGTAATGTTAACTAATCAATTTTTAATAAGAGCGAATTAACAAAGGTGAAATGTTAACCGGCCAAATTCAACAAGATAGGTTGATAGAGGTGTAATATTAACCTGTCGACAAAATGGTCTGACAGAGGTGTAATGTTAAGTAATCAGATCATTTAAGATGAAAAACATTCAGAGGTGTAATGTTAACATGACGGTGATAAAGTATTTGGAGCCTGGCAGAGGTGTAGTGTTAACTTGATGACTCTTTAGGGATTTTGATTGGATCCAAAAAGACCAATGCTTATGGTAAGAGGTGGAAACTTGAATGACTAGAATATCTATAGAGAGATTATATTGACCAAAGTTTAATATAATATTTCTTGAGAAACCTCTCATTGATTAGCGTCATGAGGGTATTACCATTTTGGTCAATTAGGAGGTATGCTCCATTTGAGTATACTGTCTTTACTACAAATAGGCCTTCCAATTTGGGTTGAAATTTTCCTTTAGTCTTATGCATCATAGCCATGTGTCAATGAATGGCTAAGACCATGCCACCTTCTTTAAAGGATCTTTCTCTGACTCTCCTATTGAAGGCTCTTGAGATTCGTTCAAAAAATAAGAGAGTGGATACATTCTCTTCATGTTAGGGAGAAAGAGGAAGCGGTTGTTAACTCTTCGTAGCAGCTTTGAGTCTTCTGCATGTACCAGACTGTCATTGACTAATATATGATCTCAAAATATGAACACTGATTTGGGGAACTAGTCATAGCCGGCAGGAGTCTCCATATCTAAGTCAGTGATCAGAACTCTGAGAGTAGAACATCGGGGAAATCTAAGCATGTCCGTCCTCTCTGGGTCAGGGAAAGTGCATTGCGGAATCCGCTTACAAAAACTAAAAGTTTCACCCTTGTCAGGACCACCAATATATCCAAAATGATGTTCTTGAGAAAGTGGCACATTCGGGGAAGAACACTGCAAAATCAGAAGCAAAGATTAGAAGCTGAAGCAAGTTCCTGACATAAATCTAAAAGAATAGACTAAAAGCATAGAGGTCAAGTCCCATGTATTAATGTAGGCTGTCTAAAAATCACGGTGGATAGCTGATTAAAACAAGCCCCTACGATAGAGGTCACCATCAAATGACTTTCAAATCACCGCAAACACAACCTCATTTCTGAGATGATTGATCTTGATGGCTGCGACAACAGCATGATTAATAGAGATGCTGATGAGCAGTATAATGATTTTAGAAATAAAAGGTTGGATTTAGTTAGTGAGTTGCTTGGTAGAGAGTTGTGGGCAAATATTCGTCTAAAAGACACCATGGATGTTGATTCCCGTCTAAGCTCCTACAACGGAAGCTATAATCAAATAGTTTTCGGGTCGATAAGCGAAGAAACTGCAAATGGAGGACTTTTCACATAGATCGAGAAGAGTTACAATTCGACGACACTTCCGACAACTGATGGAAACTCTATTCAGCAGTCTTCACAATCTACAGTGAAGGTTACAATTTGACGACTTTCACACTCTACAACAGCTAAAGCGAGGATTACAGAACAATGGTCTTTGCGACGCCTTACAGAAGAAGTCACAAGTCAACAAACTTCTTCTAAAACGCGGAAGTCATCCCCGCGTCACAAATATGGAAGTGCAGGCGACCCCCGCGTTTCCAAGACACAACTCAACGTGAGCGACCCTCGCGTTCGTAAGGGTTCAACTCGCACCGACCCCCGCGTCACCAAGCAGGCAACAAGCCAAAACGCGAGCGACCCTCGCGTTCATCAATGTTCAGCTAACACCCAACATCGCGTCACGATTCTAAGACACGAAGTTGGGTTCTGAACGCCAGATTGGGCGTTTGACTTGTTCAAACACAAGTCGAACGGTTCCAGAACCGTTTATCCCACGTTCCGAGGGATTTTCGCCCACGTAGGAGCGGATATAGGGGTCAGTTACAACCCCTTATCCCCTATAAAAACTCAACAAACTCGACAGAGTTAGAGGCTGGCTCTTTGAAAACCGAAGAGTGAACAGGTTGGATTTGAGAGATCTAAACCGCACAGGTTGGAGATTTAGCAGCAACGAAATCCTTGGAGATAGGATTTTTGAATCAATCTCAGGAGATCAGATCCGAGAGGATTCTTCGACAACAGATACAGCTTGATCATTAACCGAATTTTCGGTTCTAACAACTCTATCTATAGAGTTTTAACTCGTTCAGAGTTCTTAAACTCATTAAAGAGTTACGTATAAAACTTCCTACAGAAGTTCATCGTTCCCACGAGATAAGAGACGGTCGGATCGTCAACGGAGAGCAAATTCGACGCAAGCAATCGAAGGAGGCATTCCATCGCTACCAAGAAGAACCCAGTTTTAAACAAAGGGGAAGAACCAATTTCGTTCTCCTCTCTTTTGTAATCAAGTTGTAATCGAGATCAAAGGAATCAATTCAAATTTTCTTTTATCTTCTTTATTGCAATTTTCCTACATACAAAAGATGGCGACTCCGCTGGGGACGAGCTTTTCCGACGATGAAGTGGTGGCGCAGTCCGACGTCCACCTCATGGGAACGACAGTAGAAACTCTTATCGTGGAGTTTGATCAAGCAAAGTATGAGGAAGCATTATCCTCTGGATCGCTTAGCCCCAAGGCTAAGCACGATGTACACAAGACCTTCAAGAAGGTCAATTCTGTTGTCGAAGTGCCGAAGAAAGCCCTCTCCTTCGGCCAGGAACTCAAGTTGGCTCTGCAGGCGGAAAATCCCACCTCCGCGTCAACCCAACGTGCTTCAGGCCACAAACGGCCTTTGGAAGAGACGAGTCCTGTAAACGTCGATGATGTTGCTGCTAAGGCTTTGAGACAAGCCAAAAAGAACGCTGCTCGCCGACGGAGAAGATCCATACGACGAGCACACTTACGAGAAAGCCGATTGTTAACCCAACGCGAACAGCGCGTTACTGAAAATCCAACCGAGCCTAGCGTTCCCAAAGAAGAACGCTCACTGCGTGGCAATGAGCCCAACTACGAACCTAGGCTGATTCAGCTCAAACGCGACCCTGAGTGGCGCGTTGTTCAAACAAAACGCAGCCCTCAGAAGGGAGCTGTCAAAACTAAACGCGCCCCTCAGGGACGCGTTTCAATTGAACATGGCTCTCAGGAGTCTGTTTTACAAACTAAACGCACCCCTCAGGGGCGCGTTCCAATTGAACATGGCTCTCAGGAGTCTGTTTCACAAATTAAACGCGACCCCCAGGTGCGCGTTCAAACGAAGCGTGACTCTCAGGAGTCCGTTTCACCAACCAAACGCGACCCTCAGGGGCGCGTTCAACCAAAACTCGACCCTCAGAGGTCAAGTTCTTCATTTAAACGCAGGCCTCGGCTTAGTGTTTACAAATCTCAACGCGACCCTCGCGTTATGTCTCAAGAACGCGATCTTCAAGGGGTCCGTCAGGTTCAAAAAGGTCAGCGTGGCTTTAAAATTCACGTTCGACAAGAACCAACCTCACCCACCCAGGGGCAGAGGGTTCCATCTCCATCTCCTAGCCCGGGGAAAGTTTCCTCCCAAATTCCTGACTTACGGGAATTATTGTCGAGAGGAAAATCAACAACACAAGCAGCTCACTCGTGTCAATGTGAGAGGCTCATCTCGGCAGTCCTGTCAGAATGCCCTTGTTGTGCATCCGCACCTCGACAGTCAGTATTCGATAGGTTGACAAACGTTGTTAGGCCAGCCAAACGACAACGCCGCAACAGAAAGAAGACAACTGAAGCGGAATACCCTCAGGTCACTATCAACATGGTCGGCCGAGGGAGGGCCTCGCATACTGATTCTGACGAGTCACAAGAGAGTCATCCACCAACTGTCCGAGAAATTTGTGACCAGTTCGAAGGAGTATATCAGAATACTCGGACTCGGACGGGAACTATTCGCCCGGTTGACTATCAAAAATTAGCCAAGGGCATTACAACAAGTGAGGAACATTCGGCAATAGCCGAATCTCAATCTTCAAGCTCTGTTGGAGCACGCGAGGTTTCCGCTTACACAACAGGGAACCACGAAGACATAGCCAAAAGAGTGGACGAACATAGTGTCATACTCCAGACGCAACAGGAGACACTTCTCCAATTAAAGGAGATGTTGGCCCAGCTTCTTGCTGAAAAAGGCCACAAACCTGAATCTTCCCGGAGAACGACTTCGAAGGGAAAACAAAGAGTGCACGAACATTCAGATCGTGAAACTCACAATCTGGGATCTTCTTCCGAAGGTGAGAGGGAGATAGAAAAGGAACTGCATCCTCAATCCACCAAGGTGGACGAACTGGAGGCTCGCCTCAACGCAATCGCCAACAGGAGCGAGCTTCGCGAAGAGGGAGTAGTACGGCCTTACCCTGCTGAGTGGGATACAGCTCCCTACCCACCAAAATTTAAGGCCCCTACCTTACAACCTTTCGATGGTACAGGATCGCCGAATCAACACATCTACTACTTCAAATCCCAAACTGGAGATGTAGTAGCGAATGATGCTATCCTGACCAGGTTATTCATCGGTACCCTTAAGGGTGTCGCTTTCGAATGGTTCATGAAGTTGCCTGCTGGATCTATCCAAAAATGGATAGATCTGGAAAGGCTATTCATGGCCAGATTCTTTGAGGACGATACAGAAGTCTCCGTCCCAACTCTTCTTGCCACTAAGCAAAGGAAAGGAGAGTCAATCAAGGCTTACGTAGAGAGGTTCCGCAGCATGGCATTGCGATGCCCCTCAGGTATGACTCAATCAACTCTGGTTGAAACGTGCAGGCACAACCTGCAGACCCAACTCCTCGCTCAGATGGGAGTAGCAGAGTGTCGCTCCTGGAGACAATTAGTTTCGCAAGGAGAACAAGCAGAAGAGATAGTGGCGCGAGTCAAAGCTGAAGAAGAGCCACAACCCAAGCCGCAGCAACAACGCAATCAGCAAAATACCCAGCGGTCTAAGGGAAAAGAGACTCTAGCAGCCGACTACACGCGAGTGCCACCACCTACCAAGCAAGGCAAAGCGCCAAATCAACAAAGAGCGCCCAAACAATATTCGTTCAAAGAGGAGCATGTGGATACCTTATTCCAATTGCTTCGAAAGAACAATAAACTCCAGTTGCCTGAAATCAGAAAACCAGATGAAGCGGGGAAAGTTGATGATCCCAACTATTGCCGTTATCACAGATTCCTTGGGCATCCTACCAAGAAATGCTATGTCTTCAAAGACATCTTGCAGAATTTGGTAAACGCTAATGTGCTCACCTTGAAACCAGAGCAGAAGACCGTATCCACTAATATGATAGCGGTCCAATTTGGTGACTTTCCCCCAGTGGTAACCGCGAACGGTGTTGTACCCATCCGCAAGGGAGAAATGCACTTAAAGAATGCTGACTTGCATAGTCAGAAGGACAGGGGGTTGGTACCCCTCACCACCCCAAAAGGGGAAATCATGTGGGTCCACCCTGATTTGCTTGAAGATCAACAGTGGACGAGCATCTCGTCCGGAAAGAAGGGAGGCAAGGCTAAATCTTCCAACATGATTAGCCCCTCCGTTGCCGAAAACGATGATCACCTTAAACCTCTTACTGATTCAGAAGAGGAGAGGATTGTCCTGGCAGCATATCCAGGAGACAACCCTGGCACTCGGTCAGGAAAAGCCTACCTGAGGGATTATGGCCAGAATGCTCAAGAGGTGGAAGAACAGCCCCAAGACGCTGGGGGTTCTGTGCCAAAGAAGCCGGTCGACAAAGGCAAACAAAAAGAGCTCCGGTTCAACAAGAATCTTCACCAGGAACTCGGGGAGTCAAGTGCTCCCTTTCAATTCAACGTCATGGCACAACTGGCTAACATACCGGCTAGGATCACTTTATATGAGCTCTTGAAGTTATCTAAAACTACCAAGGAAGCTCTGATCGAAGCTTTAAAGAATACGGAGAGCTTTATTACGCAAGTCACTCCGATTCCCGAGGCTTCTGATGATCAAACTTGTCTGCAATGCCTGCAAGCGGCGAGAAGTCTACCATGCATATCGTTCACACAAGAAGACATGCAGGTCAAACACGAACATGACCGACCACTGTACTACACAGGGTATATTGGATCTTCGGAAATTAGTCGTGTTCAGGTTGACCCGGGCTCAGCGCTCAGCATCATGCCCTATAGGGTCATGCAGGTATTAGGGATTCCTATGCACCGACTGCACACTACCCAGACTACTATCTTCGGGTTCAATGCAAACAGTACCCGACCCCTGGGGAAGATTAAGCTCAGGTGCCAGATCGGAGATCTCAAGTCTGAGGTAGCATGCTACATCATAGATGCGGACACGTCTTACAATCTTTTGCTAGGACGACCATGGATACATGCCAACCGCATTGTCCCATCCACTCTGCACCAGGTTATGAAGTACGCCAATGACGAGGGCAAAGTTCGAACCCTAATCGCAGAAAAATACCCCTTCCGAGGAGTAGAAAACTTCCACACCGACTCCGTCTTCTATCTGGAGTCCCAGGAGAAAGGAGATGTGGATAGCGGTAACGAAGCTGACATCGAGCCAGATCCTGACGAAGACTGTCCTTGGGAATTAAACTTTGATGTAATGGGTCAGGGTGAGAGTAATAATGATGTACCGAGTGGGGGCGAGTGGTGCATTAATGAAGATTTCATTTTAGCGTACTTGTCTGATGTCTCTCTTAACAATAAACAGATAGAGAATAATTCTAGTGCAGGTACCAACCCATGGCACGTACTGTGCACGGCATCACTCACATTGCCGATCGAGTCATCCCTCGTTTCAGAGGAAGAAATAAAGGATGCACAGAAGGCCTTCTTCAAAGTCCCATCCAAAAGGAAAGGGCGGAAGCCGATCTGTTTTGGAAAAGTCAAACCGATACAACTCAAACGAGGAAGTTCGGAGGAAGATGATGGAGTTCCTCAATTCCATTATCACGAACCTAATTCCCTCCGGTTGATGAAACAAATGGGGTATGACTTTGACAAAAAGCAGGGTCTAAATTTCGGGAAAGGAAGGCGAACACCAATCCGAATGTCCCTAACCCCCGAAGGGAAACCCCCAGATTACTATCAAAAGACTAGAAGGGGTTTAGGATTTGTCACACCTCCCGCTGTCTCAGAAAATGAAATAAGTAATTATTTGCGTCAGGACCGTTCATCCGGAACATCTGCATATGAGTCTGATGTCAGTGTCGGACCTCTCTTTAGAAATCTGACCGTGAATATGGTTTCAATCAATCACCCGGATGAAAATGCAGGGGACGATGAAGGGTTAATGGAATCGATCAATGACCCCTGGATCAAACGTCTTAACATTCTGTGGGACATGCGATTCGAACAACGCGAACCACCCACTGAAGATAAAGTGGTCCAGATTAATATGGGAGACGCACAGGACCCTAAACCCATTTTCATAGCTAAGGATTTATCATCATCCGAGAAAGAAGATCTTATATCTCTCATCCGAGAATATATAGATGTCTTTGCTTGGAATTATGAAGACATGCCTGGCCTTGACCCGAAGGTTGCCGTGCACCGTCTCAACATTGATCCGGATGCCAAACCCGTTAAACAACAACAACGTAGGTTTCGTCCGGAAATTATGGAATCAATCGAGTCTGAAGTGAAAAGGCTTATAGACTCGGGTTTTGTCAGGGAAGAACAACACCCAGACTGGGTAGCTAACATTGTTCCAGTTCCCAAGAAAAATGGTAAAGTCCGTATATGCATCGACTTCCGCGACCTTAACGCAGCCTGTCCAAAAGACGAGTTTCCACTTCCTATCACGGATGTCATGATCGATAATACCAGTGGATACGAAAGAATGTCTTTCATGGACGGATTCTCCGGGTACAATCAAATCAAGATGCACCCGGACGACGAGAAGCATACTGCATTCAGAACACCGCTGGGGGTGTATTGCTACACAGTGATGCCCTTCGGCCTGAAAAATGCAGGTGCAACCTATCAACGTGCAATGAACACTATCTTCCACGAACATCTGCGTAAGAAGATCGAATGCTACGTTGACGACATCGCAGTGAAAAGCCAACATAAAGGGGATCATCTTACAGACCTGAAAATGATGTTTGAAATCATGCGAACACATCAGCTGAAGATGAATCCAACCAAATCATTTCTCGGAGTATCAAGTGGAAAATTCCTGGGATTTATTGTCACATCCAAGGGAATTTCTCTTGATCCAGAGAAAGTACGTGCCATCCAAGACATGCCACCGCCGAAGAACCTCAAAGAACTCCGAGGTTTGCAAGGCAGACTAGCCTACATCCGTAGGTTCATATCTAATCTTTCGGGGCGCTGCCAACCTTTCTCGAAGCTCATGAAGAAGGGAGTGTCCTTTGTGTGGGATGGGGAATGTCAAAAAGCATTTGAAGAGATCAAGAAATATCTCACCCAGCCACCCGTTCTCGTGGCCCCTATATCAGGAAAACCATTCCTGTTATATGTAAGGGCTATGGATCATTCGCTAGGAGCGCTGCTGGCCCAGAATGATGATCAAGGTCATGAGCAAGCCATCTACTATCTAAGCAGGACCATGATGGGAGCCGAACATCGGTACAACCCGGTCGAGAAAGAATGTCTCGCTTTGGTATTCGCGGTTCAAAAGATGCGACATTACCTAGTTGGACAGACAATTCATGTCATCTCGAAGGTGAATCCTTTGAGAGTCCTGATGACGAAACCATCGTCTTTGAATTGTCGGCTTGCAAAATGGGCCATTCTTTTGTCACAATACGACATGCAATTTATGCCCCAAAAGGCAGTCAAGGGTCAAGCATTGGCAGATTTCTTGGCCGATCACCCGGTGCCAGGGACATCTAAGTTGTATGAAGAGTTGCCCGACGAAATCGTCGAAGCTTGTGTTGCTCAAGAATCTACACAAGTGTGGAAA
>BQKN01024802.1:0-10215 GCA_022839385.1 Asparagus kiusianus
AAAAATAATGTTATCCCTAGACTTCCGTCCAATAATTACATCCAATTATTTGGACTTATAATATATGATATACGACTCAAATTTGGGTAGGAGACGAAGTTTTCTTCCAAAAATAAGCGTTTATTTTATATTATAGGAATAAAAAATTGGTACTGAAATTCGTAATTATTGGATCTGTCCTTCTCGGACGGGTTAGGAATATAGTAGTGCATACATCCAACTTTGTATACTTTGTATATTTTCATTCTTGGAAGTTTTGGCAGCACGTATTCGTTGTTCTCCGTGTACAATAAGCGTATGTTGTTCTGCGTTTCGGGCTATTGCTGATACGCATAATAACATCCGCACAGTGTACAAGGAGAACAGCGGGTAGGTGCTGCCAAAATTTTTAAGAAATGAAAATATACAAAGTATATGAAGTTGGATGTAAGCACTACTATATTCTTAATGGATAGAAGCTTTCCTATGACAGCCGATCAATTGGTGCAATTAGTTTCTACGTACGTTTCAAATATATTTTATGTAGAACTAAATTTATATTGTTAAATGATATATGAACGTATGTTAGATTTGTGTTGTATGTATAAGAGTCATGAATGTTACTAGTAGTTGTGTGATTTGTCGTAGTTAATAATTATATATAATTTACAGATGAGGGTAATTCCTGACAAATCATGGATAGATATCCCACGGCTTCATAGATTTCGTGACACGCGATACAAGGAGGGATGTGAAGCCTTCATACGTTATGCAGAAATGAATCCGAGAAAAGTAGCAAGTGGTGCTATGTATTGTCCTTGTTGCATGTGTAGGAATTTAAAAGTGCTGAATAGTAATGATATACGGATCCACCTAATGAAATCAGGTTTTGATGAAAAATATAAATATTAGAACTGGCATGGGGAAGGTATCACTGAAGATGAGGATCCAAATGTGCGTGTCGGTACGTCCGATGGACAACGAATAGATGACACAGAAACAATGTTGAATGATATTTTTCCTCGACCTAGGGAATTTGAGGGTGATGATAATGCCGAGGATGATATCGGAGATAAAAGTGAAGATGATATCGAAGTTGAAGCTGAAGAAGTAGGGATGATGGAAGTACCGAAAATATTGATGATATGCATTCCTCCGCAGAAATAGGACGAATATTGAAGCTACTAGAAGATAGTGAAAAGGACTTATATGAGGGATGTACCGAGTACTCCATATTTTTAGTTATGCTAAAATTCCTACACATTAAGACACTTAGCGGTATGTCAGATAATTATTTTGAAATGCTTCTTGATTTGCTTCGAACTGTAATACCTGGAGGAGTGAATAGCATACCCCAAACAACTTATCAAGCTGAGAAGATTGTCGCTGCTCTGGGTCTAGATTATAATAAGATTGATGCATGTCCGAATGATTGTATTTTGTACCACAAGGCCAATAAAGACCTTCAAGGATGTCCGACATGTGGAGTTTCTAGGTGGAAACAACGTACAAATTCTTCAATAAGGATTACAACGGAGACAAAGATAACACAGAAGAAAATTCCAGCCAAGGTGCTTCGACATTTTCCATTAGCTCCTAGATTGCGAAGATTGTACATGAACAAAGAAACAGCAAAAAATATGAGGTGGCACAAGGAAGATCGAGTAGATGATTGTAAATTGAGACATCCTGCTGATGCGGTAGCTTGGAAGCATGTTGATAAAATTTATCCTCGATTTGCCGAAGATTGCCGAAGATTACGTGCTATTCTATTATGAACGATTAATGATTTTTTAGCCTATGCTAATCTGTCTGGGTATTCCACAAAGGGAAAGTGTGCTTGTCCTGTATGTGGTCCGGAATTTGAAGCTCTTCAATTACCACATAGCCGAAAGAGTTGTTATTGGTTTAATCGAAGGTGGTTGCCCTTGAGTCATAAGTACAGGAAGTTATCAGCTATGTTTGATGGCACAGTTGAGAAGAGAATGAAGCCGCGTCAGCTGATAGGTAATGAGATTGTAAAATTACTTGAGGGGTTTCCAAAAGTTGTGTTTGGAAAAAATCGATATTCTAAATTTAGCCCACTCAGAGTAAGAGATTATTTAAAGTCAAAAAGGCCACTGAAGCGTAAGCGAAAGGTCCGAAAAATGCAAGTTTAGGAAGAAGACCAAAAATTACCTAGAGGATGGACTAAATTTAGTATCTTCTTTCAGCTACCTTACTGGCAAAATCTTAAAATCCGCCACAACTTAGATGTCATGCATATTGAGAAAAATATATGTGATAACATAGTATCAACTCTCCTACAAGATGCAAACAAGTCGAAGGATGATCTACGGGCGCGCCAAGATCTGACTGCTTTGAATATCTGAAATGATTTGCAAGCTCAAGATGTTGGACTTAAAAAATTAAAGTTGCCTCCGTCTCGTGTTACACTGTCAAATGAGCAGATACAACGATTTTGTGAAATTCTCAAATCAGTAAAGTCTCCGAATGGTTACTCTGCTAACATTTCAAATAATATCCAAGTGCAAGAGCGAAAACTCTTAGGTCTAAAGACCCATGATTATCACGTTCTTCTCCATCAATTGCTTCATGTTGCAATCCGTAACAATATGGATAAAGAAGCGTCGAAGATTATTATTGAGTATTGTGGGTTTTTCAGAAAATTATGCTCTAAAGTCATAGATGTAGATGAATTTAAAAAACTTGAAGCTGAGGTCCGAGTTACTCTATGCAATATGGAAGTAATATTCCCTCCTTCTTTTTTTACGGTTATGGTCCATCTTACTCAGCATCTTGCAAGAGAGGCTAGAATCGCCGGACTTGTTACTTATCGTTGGATATATCCGATTGAGAGGTAAATTATATTTTTTTTTCATTCATTACTTGTATATGCGTTTTTAAAATTACCGTGCTAATAATTAGTTATTTTGATTCTAAGATACTTGGGCTCCATGAAACATAATGTTCGCAATCGAGCTCGTCCAGAAGGCTCGATAGCTGAAGGATACGTGGCAAATGAATGCTTTATTTTTGCATCACGTTACATGCGCCAGAAGAAAACCGTGGCTCAAGTACCAGATAAGGAGAGAAAGCGTGAAAATTATCCGAGATCTCTCTTAGAACAAATTCATGCATATGTGCTGGAAAACCTTGATATGTTCGCAGACTATCGAAGGTAACAAATAACACCAGAAATATAGATGAGACTATTCATTTTACATAATGTTCGCAATGCAAACTTATATATTATTTATGTAGGCGACATTTGGAGAAGCTAAAGAATGAAACAACCGGTAGGAATGCAGCGCATAATATTCAGAAAAGACATAGGAAAGAATTTTCTGATTGGTTAAGATTTGATGTAAGTATTTAACAATTAATTTATGAACATTCATAATATAACATCCCCTAAATATTCTAAAATTTTTTGTCTTAGGTTGATAAATCACTTCTTGATGGTACTACGTTACCAGATGAAATTATTATACATGCACAACGCCCTTATTATGAAGTGAGACGTTATAATGAGCATTTGGTCAATGGATATAAATTTCGAACGCTAGAGACTGATGATAGGAGGGTAACTCAGAACAGTGGGGTCATGGGCTTGTTTGCTCAAGAATGTTTTTCAAGTACAAGAGATCAGAACCCAATTCTAGCTGACATACTATATTATGGCCAATTAGAAGATATTATTGAGGTAATTTACGGGTTTGGTAAACCAAAACAATGTACTTACACGATGTTCAAGGTTCGGTGGTGTCCTGCAAAAAAGCAAAAGGATCATTATGGATTTACACTTGTCAATCTCCATCGAGAAGTATATACGGATGAGAAATTTATTTTTGCAGAACAAGCTGATCAGTGCTTCTTCGTGAGAGATCCGAATGTCATATCTGATTGGGTGGTTTTGTACAAGGAGCCAAGATCTGTTGTTCTACCTAATAACAATGAAAAATTTTTTGAAGAAAGTGAATATAATTAAAGTGAACCAATTGGTTCATCTGATGATGTTTGGCAAGAATTCTCTTACGCACAGAATGTGGCGTTGGATGTAGGTATGTAATATATATGTTACACTGCATTAATGTTTTTTAGCTAATCATAATAAGAACAATGCATTTCATAATAACTTATCTCATGAGCATGTATATTTTTTTTCTTAACTATGTTAATAATTGAATTTGCAGATGAGGAGGGGAGGAGACTCTTTAGCCCTGAGGGTGATCGATCACGTAGTATCACCCCTGGTACTGGTGCTGATGATACACTATCATCTCTCGATACAGGTATAAAAATTAATTAATACTTTAATATATTTTATCAATTATTAATTATCTAGCTAATAGTGATCATTTGTTGCAGATGCGGGTTATTCATCACCTGGCCCCTCTGATGCAGTACCAGAACCATCCCCTGATGCAGGTATTCAATATTATAATGCTCAATTATAATGGTTAATTATAAACTATATTAATGATTCTCCTTTCTTATGTAGGGGATACTTGGACACCTACATATCCATCTTATACATTCCACACGGACTTGCGACCAAAGACACAGAACTATCTTGGTTTACCTTTACCTCCAGCCTCTCATAAGTCTATGGCTGACGCAAGGAAGTACCATACACGTGCTGCGAGAAAATTAGAAGAACTGCGTGAACTGATTGAGGCACGAAAACGGGTTGCACTCGCAGCAAAGGAAAGAGAGATAGCAAATGGTAAATTGTATAAATATTTTTAATTTTCACATTTATATATTATATGATATATTATTATGTTATTATTGTAGGCGCTAAGGCGGATCGCATCGAGAACAGACGTGGAGGAGGTAAGCCTGATTCCAAACAACCGTCAAGAGGAATGAGGGCAATAATTCGGTGGAATAGTTCTAATTTGCCCGTTGGTCCATGGTCGACCCGCTTGAATGCATATATTGGGGTTCTAGTGCGTAGAGCGACCATTATCAACCCTTATTTTCAATTTCGAGAACTACCATGGAGCGCATACGAGGCGATATGGACAGAGCTTATGGTAACTACATATTGCTATTACTTTTTATTTATTAATAATTAGTATTTGATATTAAATTATCCTTCCTAAATGTGTATGTAAATCTACAGGACTGCTTCTGCCTTGAGGACTTTGAGGGGGCTTGGAATTATGTGTTCAATGTCAAGGTTGAAGCAGTTCTCAAACAATGGAGGCATGAGATCAAACATGAAACATATGACAGGTATGAGGAGGACTGGCAGAGGTTTTTAAACCTCGACCCCCGAGTTGACAAGGTTCATTTCACAGCTCTCCTCATGTATTGGGACAGCGATGCCTCCAAGGTTAGTTTCATGAAAATTACTTTATACTTTTAAGATATTAATTTATTGCATATTTGCTAATTTTTTTCTTTTAAAAAAGAATAAATCCACGAAGGGGTCAGAAAATAGAAGAAAGAAGCTGCATGACCATCACTTGGGCTCACACTCCTATGCCAATCTGGAGGATGTTTATTGTCAGGATACGGTAGATTTCCATCTAAAGTTTTGATGAATTTAATGATTAGTATGATTATGAGTGTGATAGTATATATAATATGACAGGAAAAATCATTAATGCCAATACACTTGAGGGCGAAAGCGGCGTATGGCATTTTCCGTGATAGATATAGGGGTGATGAGAAGAATCGAGATAAGATCAAGGCAAATCTCGAGTTGGTGGTGAGAGTTATACATATCTTGAGTAGTATTATTAACTCTATTTTGTTAATATTATGAGGAAATGAGAACACAAATAACATTGTCTTTACCATGAAATAATTATATATTTGTGCTTTAGGAGGGATTCGAGGCTGCATCCAAGAAGGCTGCAACTGTGTATATGTCGCAGCAGGAGGAACAATCTGAGCCGGACCCTCACATGCTTTCTGCAGAGGACAACATTACTCTCACACAGAATTTGATGGGTCATAATAGGTATGGATGTAGAAAATTTGAATCAATTTGAATACTACGTTCCTATTTATATTTTTTTATCATTATTGAATTCGAGATTAAAATTTAATATTTATTTCTCCCTAAACATAGGAGAGGGAGATATCCTCTGCATGGTGTTGGAGCTTCACCCGGCGTAAGCATGAGGTCATCCACAGCATCCTCCTCCACACCATTTACATCCATGGGAGCAGCCCTACCTCGATTCCAGGCTATGCCATTTGTCACACGTATCTCTGCATATTTGCTTGACAAGATTGACTCGGAGCTACATATCCAGGTGACTAATGAGATGACAAAAGTTGCGCTGACGGCGAACTCGATGGATGATCTCCTGGGGTATGTCATGCAATATTTAAGCGGTGCGATTCCTCATGGCGCGTTTGGTGGTGTTATACGGATTATAAGCTCGCTTGGCGATAATTCCGGTGCTGGTCAGAGCAGCACTCAGGTACCTTATTTTTTTCTTAAAATAATAAATTCATTTATATTTAATATGTATTAAACACCCTTTAATGATTATTCAATTGACCATTCAGAGTGGAGATATTGGAGGGAGCAGCACACGTTCTCGTAACCGGGATAGAGATACTGCCGACGACGACGACCGATGAGGTTTATGAGGTTTTTTGTATATTTTTAATGCAATGAACAGCTTTATCTGTTATAACAATACTTATATGCGTGTTGGATGTATATATTAGACGGTCTTGGTTGATGCATATTTTGAAGTAGATAGTTGGATTTGTTTATTATGCTGGAATTGATTATATTATTGGCTGGATCTGTGCATTATGTTGGATTTGAATATTTTTGGGTTTGAATGGAATTGTCTAAAATCTTGATTATATTTGGATGGTTGGATGTATTCATATATACAGTATTTATTATATGTATTAATGTATTGGTGTAATTGTACAGGGAAATACAAATTGTAATATATTTTTTTTGCTGGAAAAATAGCAACCTAGACGGAATTCCGTCTATACTGAACCAAACTAGACGGAAATTCCGTCTAGGTTGTAATAATCAACCTAGACGGAAAACCGTCTAGGTTGACAACCTAGACGGAAATCCGTCTAGGTTAGTTCCCTAGACGGAAATCCGTCTAGGTTGACAACCTAGACGGATTTCCGTCTAGGTTGTCAACCTAGACGGTTTTCCGTCTACCTTGACAACCTAGACGGAAATGTTACTTCCGTCTAGGTTGGTTTCCGTCTAGGTTGCCAATCTAGACGGAATTCCGTCTAGTTTGATCCAAACTAGACGGAAATAAAATAAACCAATCTACCTAGACGGATTTCCGTCTAGAAGAACCAACCTAGACGGATTATAGACCAACCTAGACGGAAATTTCCGTCTAGTTTGGTCATTTTTCTACTAGTGGTATTTACAATTTAAAACACTTTATTTTGGTATCTAGACGCTTCAAATTAAGTAGTCAACTTCTATCACACCCAATGTTTAAAAATGCCTCCACTTAGGCCGCTCGCTTAGCGGCTAACGCCTAGGCGGTACCTAAGCTGCCCACCAAGGTTTTGGGAGTGCCTAGGGGAGCATGACCTGTTTACGTGGACTGCACTTTTTAGGATTTGATCGTGATTTTCTCTGTTGTAGTCTTCACATCCTCTAACCTCTTCCAAACTCCTCTCACGTCTAACTTTAAACACTTCCTCTGTTTCCTTCCTCCAACCTTCATCAAAACATCCTCCATCATCACTTAAACGAAGAAATACTCTAGCTAGGCGCTAGTCTGCCGCCTAAGCTTACTATAATATTGGTATTTACTATCAATTATTGTAATTAAAAAAAAGAAAAACTATTTAGGCTCTAGGTGTTGGACCTAATGCCTAGGCTGCCTAACGTTTTTGGTCACGCCCCGGGCTCGCAACTCTGTTGTTGCGGTGTAAGTCGTGGGGGATATTGAATGTAGTGTGTTTTTTGGCTCAAATCACTACAAAAATCAGCTAGCAGATGCTACACTTGAGCCTATTTGATTGCATTATAAACACTTCAATGTCTTCACGATTACCTGATTGGGACTAAACCACATGGGGTGCCACATCACCTCGATGTCTTCATGATTACCTGATTGGGACTAAACCACATGGGGGTGCCACATCACCTCGATGTCTTCACGATTACTAGATTGGGACTAAACCACATGGGGTGCAAATCACCTCGTCTTTACATATGTGACATCCTCATTGCAACATGACAATTGGTTCATCACAGGATCACCCCTAGGTAGTGTGGACTCTAGATGTTGCTCCTGTGGGAGGTGGCTAACACCACACTCAAGTAATGTAGCGCTTAATCTCACATAGTACATAGTTTCATTTGTCAGGCTATCTGTTATGGTACTATAAGTCATGTCCTGGGCTTGCAATCTCATTGGTGGGGTGTAAGAAATGGGACCCATTGACAAGGCATAAATGTATACCTCTAAAGTTGCAAGTGGACAACCATCATATTATAATATACAAAGTTATGAATCCCACGAGGAAGGTGTTTGTAGGAGAAAATCAAAATTGGTTCTTATGTTGTGTGTGTGACGATTAGGAGTGATGGATGTGATTATGGAGAGATAGAGAGAGTGAGAGTGATTGTATGTAAATAAAAACAAAATGCAATTGAAAGTAGAGAGATAAAGAATGGATGTAATAAAGTGTAAATGTAAACAGAACTAACAAAAGGGAAGAAAGAAAGATGAAGGAAATAAAAACAAGAAATAAATGAAACAAAAATCAAGAATAATGAGGAAAATGAAGAAAGTAAAAGATGTAGGATTCAATTAGAGATATGAGGAATCTAGAATTGAATCCACTAGCTAGTTTCATGCAATTTCTAGAGTTCCCACAAGTATTAATTCCACGTCTTTTAAAAAATGGCAATTCCCTAGAGGGTTCTACCCTCAATGTGAATAAAAAAGGAAAATAAACAAAAATAAAAACTAATCCCAAGAGGGTTCTAGCCTCAAGGCGAATTGTGTAAGAAAATAAAGTCTAAACTACAAAATAAATTGTAAAAATCTAAACTACAAAATAAATGTAAGAATTTAAAGCAACAAAGTAAAGACATGAAAGTAAACATACTCTATAAGCATGAAAATAAATCTAAGGAAAGAGAGTTCTAGCCTCTTGACTATTTAAACAAGAAAAGAAAGCAAAAGATAAATTTATTAACAAAGATAAAATTTACATCCCAAGAGGGTTCTAGCCTCAAGGTGATAACAAACCTTCATCTTGATTTTCATCTTCATCTCACCTTCATCTTCATAATCAAACAAAGAGAATAAAAAAATATGAAGAGGTAAAAATATTTCTTTATTAATTACAACAAAAAGTTACAATTTGAAAGGTCTTCTCAATTAAGAGTAACATTCCTCTCCAAAAGGAGTTTTTACAAAATATTTCACACTCAAACCCATCATTCTCTACCCCTATTTAGAATATTACAATTGGATTAAAATTGATCCCCAAATTAATCAATTTCAGCCATTAATTCGTAACAATAAACTTGGTATCAATACGAGTATCGATACTACTATCGATACTGGTATCGTACTCAGTGATCTTGTTCTTCCGTCGATCTTCTCTTGTGTGTATAGGCTTGGACTTCTTAGGCTTTTTTAGAGATGAGATGTTGAGTTCTTTTGAGCTTTTATTCATTAGCCTGTAATTAAGATAAAATCATGTTTATTAGTGACATTTTTATTTAAATCAAATAGATAATTAGGGTATAAAAATATTATAAAATATAATTATTAAATACACCCACACCTAAACTTTTTCTAGTCCTCTAGCAAAGAGAAAAATTAAAAGTAAAAGAGAAATCCTAACTCACTTTCGTAGGAATCGCGATTGTATTTAGCACATACAACAAGCCTTTAAACCCTTGGTTATCCCAGTGGACGAGTTGTAGTCTCGTGAGGGTTTGTAGTGAATATACCCACAAAATTTGGTCAACTTGTTAACTTAAAGAAGTTAGTAAATAATTAATTTACTTGATATATTTAGACATTCTAATTGAAGCTAGTTATTACTTAAGAAAACGTTTTTATATATAACTCTTAGGGAAATCTCTAAGAATTTTTTTTATTATAGCTATACAAAATCAAGTTTAACCTAGAATTTTAATTTAAAAGTTTTGCAAAGAACATGCTAACTTTTTGTTTTAAACAACTTTCAAGTCTCTTAATTAAAATAATTTTTCAAGAGCATATATACAAATATAACTAT
>BQKN01024866.1:0-11779 GCA_022839385.1 Asparagus kiusianus
GAATTATTTCAAGTAATAATAAAGAGAATTTCGTTTTCATATTGAGTTGACACTATATTTACAGCATTTGCATTACTGTTCATTGTCTTGAAATCATATTTCAACAAAAGAGATGATGAAAACCAAAATAAAATCATTTCCATTCAATATTGTTAATTCCAATACAAAGATGAAAGCAATTGAAAGGAAAATGATACAAATTTATTCCTCCACCAAAAATAGCGCAAATCCTAAGCATCGGGACTCATCAGTCTAGAAGACTTGAGCTTAGATTTCAGCGCTGATATATTCTCCTCGTGAGCCTTTCTGGTTTCTTCAGTAATCTTGCTCTTGAGCTCCTCTTCATTAGGCGTTGCTTCTGCAAGTTCTCGCCGAAGCTTGTCGGCAGCAACGATTTCGTCGCAATAGCATTTGAAGAGCCCGTCACAATAAGCGGCTAACCCTTTTAAAATTTTCGTACCATCAGCTAGCTGAGCGTTTATTTGAGGAATTTCAACACCAGCGCGAGCAAGTTCTGCTGCGGTATCCCGGAGACCCACAGCAAGATTGCCCATGTCCTCCTGTACCCGGGTATGTTCCCCACGCAGGTGATCAAGACGAGGTTCTGTTTCGGATAAGCTCTTTCGAAGAGCCTCTTGATGTTGTGCCTTCAGAGCCTTGGCCTCAGAAAGAGCCCGATCCACTTCTGGCCCTATGTCGTCGCGTTGCAGCATGGAAAGGAACTCCAGTTCATATTCCAAGATAATGATGCTCTCGCGACAGTTCTCGGTCCATATCTTATTGCCCTGATTCCTAATCTTGGATAGACATTCCAGCAAGTGAGGTTCGAAAACCTTGAAGCTCACACCCCCGAGGCTAACAGCGTCGACGGTCATTTGCATCCAACGCTCTAGTTGTTCGATGAGCTCTCTCAAAGTTTCTGAGCTTGGAGGTGGAGCAGTCGGATAAATGAAACAATTCGCATAATCAGTGCGAGTAGAGGTGTGCGCCGCCTCAGATAATGCCTTATCGATCATATCTGACAGTGAGTCAGAGATAGCCGGTTCCGGCCCACCGCTTGTCGTTTCTAGACTTGGAGGAGCGGCTGGAAGCGTAATATCCTCTCTGTTTTCAGGAGATGCAGCACGTGCTGATCGTATCGCATCTCGCATCAACTTGGTCTTCTTTGAATTTTTGGCTACGACAGGCAGTCGTTTACGCACCCTCCTGTCATACTCGCCTTGCTCAGCAGCAGAAAGAGCCTTCTTACCCGATCTCAGAATACGAGGTTCAGGAACAGGCGCTTCTGGAATTGGCTTTTCTTCGGGAGAGTCAGCAATCGGTGTTTCCTCTTCGATCCCCATAGGAATTTCTTCCTTGGGAGATTCGATGGTAGACAAATTCCTAGGAGCTTCAACGGCTTCGGTTGTTTCTTGTTCGCAGGATAGATATTCTTCTACCCCCGGCAAACGAGTACTGGAAGAACGGCTCCTCGAACGATACAACGCCCGAATTTCACTTATACATGAAGTATAAATATCATACCCCGGGACTTGGGAAACTTCTTCATACCAGTTGCGGAAATCAGCAACAGTGGAGCAGCCAGGCGACGAATTGGGTAAAGTGAATTGTGCATGGGTTCCCTCGGCGGAAAAGAAGTACCATGCACGAGCTCCTTCATATAAGTTCCCAATCTGAGCTAACGCCGGGTTAGGATTGCCAACATAGAGTTGGTCATATCCAAACTGTCTGGCGAACCGAGAAGGCACATAAGGCTCAATGAAGCACTTCTCCCGCAAGCGGTAGACCAGGTAGCCTAACCTGATCATAAGAAGCCAGTTGAATGTGCCTTCTTCCAAAGAAGACGAGCCCTCGAAAAGCAAGTCCATGAAGCGGGCATCCTTCACGTCAGCTCCATCAAAATTAGGAGCGCAGCAGAGAACCCGGTAATTGTCTTTCCGGGACAGAAGCTGTCGAGCCCTGACTATATAAGAATTAGTCCACGTGGCCGACTCCAATCTCTGTACGAAGGGAGTATAAGCATCATCACCCTCATACGCTCCCGTCATCAGTGAGGGGTAGTGCAGCACGAACCAGGCTACCAGGTATGTATACGGCATAGGTACACGTGGCGGAGGAGCTCTCCCGGCTTTCTTCTTGGTAGCTGTAATTTCGGAAGCACTGAGAAGTTCTGAGGTCAACATTCTCAGGCCATTTTGCATACAGCCGACCATAGTGGTGAGGAGACTCACAGGTCTTCCATGCACTAATAAGGTAGTTGGGTACACAACCTCAGCCAATATAGCCTCAGTTGGTTTTAACGGTACCACGCACTGCTTCAACCAAATCATGAAGAAGCCCGCAAGAAGAGCCGTGTCAGAGATAGGAACTGTGGCTTGGTGGCGAAAACTTTCAAATTCGACACCAGCCTTAAAATCACCCTCTGCATGCTCTGTCCTATAGGTAGCACTGGAAGCCTTAGTTCGAGCTTTGGCATCCTTACGAGAGATAACTGCAACACGAAATACGGCTATATCTTTCCGGTTTAAATTCTGAAAGAGGTATTCCGCCCACGTGGTATGCATGATGCCCCCTCCACGCATCCCAAAGATTTGAGCACATATGTGGAAGTGGCACATCAACTCCCAGAAAGTAGCATAAATTTCTGGGTGCGCCGACCTCAGTCGGGAAAGCTCTTCGGTAGTGGGGATGAACTCCTCGTAGGGTGTTTTTCCAAGCGGCAACCCCGACACTGCCTGCATCTCATGAAGAGCAAAACCTAACTCTCCTGCAGGTGTGAAAAATGTGCAACTGTCCGGGTTATATTTCTTCAACATAGCGAAGAAATTATGGAAACTCTGCACAACTCCCTGTCGGACAGCTAATACAGGAATTGTGAGACCCGATTGTTCGAGTGATTCCTTAAGCTCCTCAAGAACAAAGTCAACCATACGGGTCCACCAACCTCCTTCTCCAGAACAGACCCATCCAGGGGACCTGAACGTTTGGGTAGAGAATTCACCCTGAGTTGCAAGGAATTGGCGAATAAAGATGTTCGCTGGACGTGGCATCTCCTGAACCAGCTCCTTCTTCTCGAACAAACCAGGTCTTAACCCCTTGAGTTGTCCCCCGATTTGTGTACGAGCTCGCCGACCAGATCCAAACGACACATTTTCCTTCTCTTTGACTATGTCGAAAGTCAGACTCCGACGGCGGCTTGCATTTAAAAAGTAAGAGAGGGGGTACATCCTCTTCATGTTCGGAAGGAAAAAGTAGCGATTATCAACTTTCCGCAACAGCTTCGAATCTTCTGCATGTATGAGGTGATCATCGATGGATATTCGATCTCCGAATATGAACGCCGGTTTAGGAAACTGGGCATGACCAGCAGGGGTCTCCATGTCTAAATCAGTGATCAAAATTCTAAGAGTAGAACATCGAGGGGACCTAATCATGACCGTTCTTTCCGAGTCGGCGAAAGTACAAAGCGGAATTATGTTGTGAAGGCTGAAAATTTTATTCGCATCAGGCCCACCAATATACCCAAAATGATGCTCTTGCGAAAGCGGCACGTTTGGTAGAAGCACTGCACAATCAAAAGCAGATGTTAGCAGCTATAAGTGAGCTATCGACATAAAGATAGAACCCAAAACATAAAGGGTTAAACTCTCATGTCAAAATCTCTAACGCGGGGGTCGAGCCTCGCGTCAGAAGTCTCAAACGCGAGAGTCGAACCTCGTGTTGAAAAATTGGAACGCGAGGGTCGAGACCCAAAGGGGGTCCCAACCCCGCGGTTTCATCGAGTTAAAACGAGTTATCTTCCTCGTTATCAAGAACCCATCTAGGGTTTTCAGAAAACTTGCCAAAGCAAGTTGTTTCGGTCAGCACTCACCACGACAGGGAGGCCCCTGCGACGGCGGAGACGACGATGATGTTCCCGCACGAACAAGAACACCGCCGGCGTCCTCAGCCGACGGCGTTTCGGAAGTCGATCTGACGACTTTCTTGGAGCTCGAGCCTACTCTTCGAGGCGCCATTGATGCAGTTGATCAGAAGAAATGCTCTTGAACGAAGGAGACGAAGTTCGTCCGAGATCTTACCAAAATCAAACGAGATTTCTCGTTCTTGGAAATGGCCGAAAGTGGAAAGAGTCGAATGACTCTTGACGTGACCACTCAGGTCTATTTATAACAGCTATCAAGCTGTTAAGATGGTTCGGGACTCTAAAAGAATCCCAACCGTCTTATATTTTAAAACGTAAATCTTTTACGTTTTTAGATAAAGTCAGCTAAGACTTTAATCTCAACGCGAAGTTCACACCCGCGTTCAAACGCTAGGCTCAGACCAGCGTTATGAAGGTTCTTAACCTCGCGTTTCATACCTCAAACACAAAAGTCACCTTAGCGTTGTAGCTCTTCCAAATGGAGAATCCATCTTTGATACTTATTCTCTAAGTTCATGGATTCTTTCAACAGAGTGCGTTTAAAACTCTGTATCTCCTCAACTCATCAGATTAATATTACACCTCAGGTGGACATCACCCTAGCAGAGATTGAATTTAGTTATTATCACTACAAATATGACTATAATTCCTCTGCGAATGCCTATTTATCGATTCTCATCAATAGAACGATAAATCTCCAAAATTATCCAAATCCTGGTTAATTGATCAATTCTCCTCAATAGAATATCAAATAACCAATTGACTCAATTCTTTTCGGTGAGATCTTGTTCAAATCATAAGTGATACAATTTGTCACCCTGGTGATAAAACACTTAGCTGTTCTCCTCAGTGAGACGCTATAATATTCTATCCCCATAAATGTCACGTTAACCTTACACCTCTGACAAAATCAACTTATCGATTCTCATCAATAGAACGATAATTCTTCAAAATTGCCCTGATCGCAATATTTTCATGTCACGTTAACCTTACACCTCTGACAAAATTAACTTATCGATTCTCATCAATAGAACGATAAGTCTTCAAAATTGCCATGTCACGTTAACCTTACACCTCTGACAAAATCAACTTATCGATTCTCATCAATAGAACGATAAGTCCTCAAAATTGCCCTGATCGCAATATTTTTCTTGTCACGTTAAAATTACACCTCTGACAAAATCAACTTATCGATTCTCATCAATAGAACGATAAGTCCTCAAAATTACCCTGATCGCAATATTTTTATTGTCAAGTTAAAATTACACCTCTGACAAAATCAACTTATCGACTCTCTTCAATAGAGCGATAAGCCTTCAAGATTGCCCGGATCGCAATATTCCCCTTACCAAGTCAGAATTACATCTCTGGCATTTATAGACTTCTTTCAGTGTTTAACACCAAAATAACACGGGAAGGATTCTGCTTTGCAACTCGATTCTAGGAGAATAATCAAGTATTTGCCCCCAGCAGTTGAAAATTTTCTAGAGTTATCTTACGATAGGAAATTTTCGAGTATTCCTTGTGATTCGTTGTTTAAAATCAAGACATGATAAATGCAAGGAACACTAAAGGATCAATATCACTTTTTATTCAAAAGCCAAAAGAAAGTGATACAAGACGAACTTGTTCTTATCAAAAGAACATTACAAGGACCCAATTCACTCATGCATCAAGTCGAAAGAGAGGAGTTGAGTCTTGAGTTCAGCTAATTCCTCCTCGTGAGTAGCTCGTACCATAGCTTCAGCCTTGGCCCGGAGTTCATCCGCACTTGGTATGATAATGGTTGCCACTTCATTCCTGGCCTGCTCCAGGGCTTGGGCCTGCGAATGATATTCCAAAGTACCGTTTGCATTTTGGGTACTGAGGATATTGACAACATTTTCTTCGCGAGAAACTTCAGCCTTTAAGCGTAAGACTTCAGCCTCAGCTTCGACGAGTCTATCACGAAGCGAATTCAGAGAAGTAGTCGAGCGTTCTAGTTCTTCTCGCTTCTGAATATTATGCTCACGAAGCTCCGCAACCTGGTGCTCTTTTTCAGCTAAGTCCTGTTCTAGTGCTTCTCGGTGAATTACCTCTGCGACCTGAAGCTTAGCCAAAGCTGACATAATTTGCGGCTGAAGGTCACTATGACCCATGGTCTCGAAGCGTTGTAATTTCTCCTCCAAACGAAGGATAATCTCTGAACAGCGCTCGAACCATCGAGTGTCGCCCACGCTCCTGACTCCGTTTAAGCCCGCCTCCAGAAGAGGTCGAAAGGAGTTCAAAATGCCTTGACCATTCATCATGGACTCAACCACCGTTTTCGCAAGGCTGTTCAGGTATGCTAAAGAGATTTGAAGGAACTTAGGTGCATTAGCGAGACTGATAACCGCACCCGAAGATACCCCTCCGGCAGTTGAGATCGATGCGTCAAGATGATGACTAGCAGGCGTTCCAGGTGCCGAAGCAGCAGAAGCAATTGAAATATTCAGTTGCGAAGGACTTGAGGTCAAAGCCATCAAAGCCTTCACTTGAGACGAGCTTGGCCCAGCCTCTGTTAGGGTGAGTGAGATCTTCATCCCCGCTTTTGGTGAAGTAGCTACTACAGAGGAGTCATGTAAGGTTTGCTCCTGCAAAGGAGCCGACACCTGCACGACCGGCTGTTCCAGAAGAGAAGTCGCAGCAGTAGTTTTAGGCAACGCTGCAGGCAGAGCAGTCGCCTTGGGTGAGCCAGGTAGATGTTGCTCTTGTAGAGGAGCCGACACTGGCGTAGGTTCTTGCTCTAAAGGAGCAGCTGAAGTAGTCCTAGGAGTAGGCGAACCTGCACGAAAAAATGGTCGGAACGCGGAAAAGGCATGCGGGATAAGTCGAAACAAACTGAGCTTACCGGTGAGATAAAAAGGAGTATAACCAGATGCTTTATCGGAGGGAGCCTTAGGAACTTCATCAAAAATGGTTACGTCATCCATTGAATTACGCTCCTCATCTTCCACATCATCACCTGGCATGTTGCTAACTTCAGCACCCTCATCATCTCTGTCTTCGTCAGCTTCACCACCGATCGAGGAGCCTTCATAATCAACTCGTTCCTCATCATCCTGAGTAGCTAAAGGTTCAGGAAGATTTGAGCCAGCAGCTGGTTTAGTCATAGGTCCCGTTGTAGGACTGGGACTTAAACCCCTGGCTGGCAGCATTAAGGCTGAAGGAGAAGGAGATGGATTCTCTTCAAGACCCCTTGGTTCTAATACCGGAGACTTAGGAAGGTCCATCACTGGAGCAGATTCTGCATCTGCAGCCATTAACTCGTCCTCTTCGTCCTCAGGAGGATGATAAGAAGAAGCTTCGCCTGATAATGCTGGGCCATGAGAACGAAGTCCAGTTCTATGTGGTAAGCCTGCCACAGACGACTCCTGTTGTTCTTCATCTACGGCAGCCCGGATGGCATCAGCCATCAACTTGGGTTTTTGTTGGCCTTTGGGGGGAGAATCAACCAGCAGTTTTCGACGGGTCTGCTTATCATACTTGCCGGCTTCATCTGCAGAAAGTTTTCTTTTCCCAGCTGCTCTTGTAGTGGGAGGCTCAGCCACATGTTGTTCCTCCCTGGGAGCAAGCTCGGCTGTCTGTTCCTCTTCCTGCCCAGCAGGCTGATTTTCAATAGCCAGAAACTCATCAATCCCTCTCAAGCGGGATGTCTTGGACCCCTTTCTTAAAGCATACATGTGCCTAATGTCCTTTAGGCACGACGTATTCAAGTTATAATTGGGAGTCTGAGAAGTGGCGTAATACCAATTGCAGAAGCTTATGGAGGTATAGGAGTTGGCAATTTTGTGGGGAAGCCTGAAGACGGCCTTGGTACAACCTGCCACAGAATAATACCAGGCCCTGGCTCCTTCATATAAATTGCCCACAACCGATAGTTGAGGACGAGGGTTCCCGACGTACAACTGATCGTACCTAAATTGGCGAGCAAACCTATAGGGTTGGTAGGGCTCGACGAAACAGTTGACGCCTTGCCGGAAGACTAAGTAGCCTGGCCTGATAGAGAGAAACCAATGGAAAACACCTCCGCTTAGCTGAGTGAATCCATTAGGACCTGCTATGTCCTGATATTCCGCGCCATAAATGCTGCCCTCGAAATCAGGGAAACAGTGGTAGATATGGAAGTTGGTGTCTCACGCTAAGATTTGGCGAATTCTAACCATGTACCCCCCTTCCCATTTCGCAGACTCTAGTCATTGTACGAACGGGATGAATGAATCTCCCGGGGGAGAGGCTGCACTCATCAAAGAAGGACAGTGGAGCACGTACCAAGCCATCAAATAGGTATATGGCATTGGCACCCTAGGATTGGGAGTCTTGAAAGCCTTGCGACCCTCAGACTCCACCTCTGTAGTGTCAACAAAGTCCGAGGTCAACTCCCGTAATCCGAACTATAAACAACCCACCATAGCACTAAGGAGGCTCACAGGCCTCCCATGGGCTAAAAGGACAGCGGGGTAGATCACCTTAACAGCAAGAGCATCGATCGGCCTGGTAGGGACGACGCACCGCTTGAGCCACAACATTAAATACCCAGCCAAAAGCGCCGTATCAGAGATAGGGAGCAAAGCTTGGTAATGGAAACTCTCAAATTCCGTATGGGCCGGGAAAACATCTTCCTTGGCCTCATTTGTGTAGTGGGAGGTAGCATCGTCAATTCGGGCTTGGACTTCTTCCAAAGTACTGGCAGATAATCTGGACACTAAGCCCCCCTTATTGGTCAAGTTCTGGAATAAATATTCCGCCCAAATCACTTGTTTAATGCCGCTTCCTCGAGCCCCCGTCATCTGCATACAGATGTGGAAGTGACACATGACTTCCCATAAAGTGGCATAAATTTCGAGGCTGGTCTTCTTTAAAAGTTGGAGTTCCGCCGATCCCAGAACAAACTCTTCATACGGCAAATCCCCAAGAAGAAGACCCGAGACCTCGTGCATCTCGTGAAGAGCGAAGCCTAATTCCCCCACAGGGGTGAAGAAAGTGCAAGTCTCAGGGTTATACTTCTCCAGTATGGAGAAGAAGTGAAAGTGGCTCTGGACAATTCCAAACTTAGTGGCCCGCACAGGAACTTTCAAACCAGCTTGGGAGAGGGGCGCATCCAATTCGTCCAAAATGAACTTGGTCATCCGGGTCCACCACCCTGTCACTGGAGAATGAACCCAGCCAGGAGTTCTAAATCCTTGCGCGGGAAACTCCCCTTTCTTCTCCACAAACCTCTTAACAAAAGTCCTCGCTGGACTAGCCACTTCGCCAAGGGGATACTCTTTAGCAAACAGACCTGGTCGTAAAGCGGTCACCTGTCGGTTATAACCAGCTGTGCGGACCTCGTGGAAAGTCAAAGTTCCGAGGGCGACCCCATCTTGATCCTTAACCAGAGGCCAATCCATACGCCTCGGGACGGATGCACACTGGAAATAAGATATGGGGAACATTCTCTCCATATTGGGCAAGAAAAGGTTGTGGTCCCTAACTTTCCGCAGCCACTTGTAGTCCCCATCATAAGCAGTACCGGCATCAAAGTCAACAAAGTCCCCGAAGAGGTATCCAGGTTTGACTATTGGCTTACGGCTCATGTGCTCAAACTTAGTGTCCGTAACCAATATCCTAAGAGTTTCGGGAGAAGCTTGTGTGATTAATTCCGCGCGACTCTTATCCTTAAATCGGAAGACTGGGAGTTCTTGGCGCGAGTTGAATGTCATGTTCATGTCCACGCCACCTACATGTCCAAAATGGTGGCGAAAAAGAAGAGGTTCGCTGGTATGACGCACTACAAAATGAAGAAAAAATTAGACAAGTCAAAAGCAAAGCTCAGACGCGAAGGTCGATACCCACGTCAGCAAAGCTCAGACGCGAAGGTCGACACCCGCGTCAGACAAGCTCAGACGCGTAGGTCGACACCCGCGTCAGACAAGCTCAGACGCGAAGGTCGAACCTAGTTTCAAAAATCTCAGACGCGAAGGTCGAACCTCGCGTCAGAAAGTTGTGACGCGTAGGTCGACCCTCGCGTCAACAATCTGAGACGCGGAGGTCGAACCCCTCGTCAAAAATACCAAACGACGGAGTCCAGCCCCGCGTTATTTGAAACGAGTTTCCTCGTTGATCTCAAGATCAGAACTTGCCGAAGCAAGTTTAAGGACCACGAAGGTCATACTCACCGCCAATCAAGGGAAGTTGGGGAGGCACATTCGCTTGAGCAGTAGCGCCGCCGGCCGGTGCTGACGGTGCCGATCCTCGAGCCGCAGCGGCATCAGATTGAGGAGAACGAGGAGCGATGGGCTTCTTGGGTGCCATGGGATCTCGTCGGAGGAGATGAGCAGTCGTCACCGGAGGAGAAAACGAAAATTTTTCGTTGGAATTTCAAGAAGAGTCGAATGACTCTTGATTTGACCTCCAGCGATCTATTTATAGACAGCTGTGAGCTGTCAAATCGTAACGGACGAGATTCGAGGACAGAATCCTGCCCAAACTCGACCCTCGCGTTCGAGTTGGTTGAAATTCCAAAACGCTGAGCTCACCCACGCGTTCCAATTCTCAAATACATAAATTGTTTATGTGTTGGACCATTATGATTGCAGCTCTTTGACTACCAAGGCTATGACACGGCCCCAGATAAGTAAAAGAAGAGCTAACAGCAATCACCGAGGCGACCAAAGTCAAGAAATAACAGGCGACTCCACTGAGGAGTCTATCAGATGAGTGTGAGCAGATTGCAATCAGCAATGTTAAAATCATCAGACTCATCAAGGCTCAGAAGCTGTAGCAATACCTTAACGTTCTGAAAACCAGTTTCGCTACGTCTTCCAATCAGACAAAGTGGACAATCAGTTTACGAAATTTTTGGATCCAAAGTATTCCGAAAATTCGTCCCAGTCAACCGCGAACTTTCGAAAACTTTGGAGGGGGTTCTATAGGCTGTCTAAAAATCACAATAGATAGCTGATCCCTACGAGATTACAAGGCAATGGTTCCTTCGAATCAAGAAGCAGAATTCATCCTTGCGATCGAAACAGAAGAGATTTCTAAATCATTACATCCGCAGCATTATAATCGCTAGAAACACGACCTCATCATGAGATGATTGATCTTGATGGTTGCGACAACAACATGACCAATATTATATTAGCAACTATTAGAGATGCTGATGAGCAGTGGAATGATTTCAGAAATAAAAGGTTGGACTTAGTTGGTGAGTTGCTTGGTAGAGAGTTGTGGGCAAATATTCGTCTAAAAGACACTATGGATGTTGAATCCTGACAAATTCCAACAATGAAAGCTACAATCAAATAGCTTTCTGGTCGATAAGCGAAAACTGCAAATGGAGGACTTTTCACATAGATCGAGAAGAGTTACAATTCGACGACACTTCCGACAACTGATGGAAACTCTATTCAGCAGGCTTCGCAATCTACAGTGGAAGTTACAATCTGACGACTTTCACACTCCACAACAACAAAAGCGAGGATTACTGAACGACGGTCCTTACAACACCTTACAGAAGAGGTTACAAGTCAACAAACTTCTTCTAAAACGCGGAAGTCATCCCCGCGTTACAATTATGGAAGTGCAGGCGACCCCCGCGTTTCCAAGTCACAAATCAAACGTGACCGACCCTCATGTTCGTAGGGGTTCAACTCACACCGACCCCCGCGTTTCCAAGCAGGCAACAAGCCAAAACGCGAGCGACCCTCGCGTTCATCAATGTTCAGCCAACACCCAACCTCGCGTCTCAATCCTAAGACATGAAGTTGGGTTCTGAACGCCAGATTGGGCGTTTGACTTGTTCAAACATGAGTCGAACGGTTTCAGAACTGTTTTCCCACGATCTGAGGAAATCAC
>BQKN01024908.1:0-12031 GCA_022839385.1 Asparagus kiusianus
ATCATTCTCCCTTTAAAAGAGGGAGTACTAGAAAAACTTTTATTTCCCAAAAATACCCTTCATCTTTCATGAAATTAACCAATTTACTCTATGATCATAACTCCCAATCTTATCAAATCACATTAATTAAGTGTATAGCTATTTTTAAGATTATTAAATAAATCAATCAATTATTATAATAGTATTAGATTATCAAGTGTATGATGTTTTAATATACTATAGGAATTAATATTTATGTAATAATGCAACTCCAATTAGATTATAATAGTACAAAATTATATTAAACATTAGATTTTTAATAGTATAAGATTATAATTAAATATTTTTTTAGTGCTTGTTAGCTACATATAACGTTTATATCTCATCTAGAGTGGTTTTAAATAAAAATTAAAATAGTTAATTATGTAACTCTAATTAAATTAATAAATTAATCGTTATATAATCAAATTGTTAACAATAACTTGGTGTTTATGTGCACTTATATAAAGGCATAGATAAAACGTTTTATTTAAACTTTAATAGGTTATAGTGCCAAAAATACACATACCAAGATAGAAAATAGTTCACACTTTTCTAATTCTACCTTAAGTGGTCCCCACAAAACTTAGATATTCTAAGGAGTGAAAATTTGATGTTCTTCTAATGGAAACATTTCATAAAGAAGAAAATCAGCAGTTTGGAAAGCTTCTTTTCGTGCATTAACACTTTTGACAAATGAGCTCCTCTTGATACATCCAACAAATTATCACAAACCCCTCCAACGTATAATCTACTTCCCTGGTCCCCCCTCTCCTACTCTTCACATAACAAATACTAGGTCAAATCAATCATACTCTCTTTAAAAGCACGAGTTCGGAAAAATCTTTTGGTAGACAAAAAGACCATTGAAATTCAAATTAATCCATTAAGTAAGAGTAAGTTGATAAATTGATGAATTCTTATTGGATATACATAGTATGAAGATAATGATATAGTTTGAATTGAAATGTAAACCTAAATGAATTTCTTAAATGCCAAATTTATAAATATATACAAGATGAATGGCGTATATGCAAAAACCAAACAAATTAGTGAATCAAATAATGTCCGCTGCATAGGTCGAAACCCAAAACAATGCAGGCCTACAAATATACATAATGTGAACGGAGTATTTGCAAAATCTACCAAACAAATTAAAGAGACAAAATCGTTTTGAAAATTATACAAAAGGAAAATTAAAATAAACGGTTGCGATATGAGGACACAACGTGACAATCTCTCACCAACTAAAATTCAAATAGTTCACGACACTACATAATTAGTTTCAAAGTTTAATTATACTATTATTATTGTAGGCTGTCTAAAAATCACAATGGATAGCTGACCCCATCAAGTTTCGGCAATGGAAGTCACAATTAAATGACTTTCTAATCACTGCATTTGCGATTCTGCAATCGCCACAAACATGGCTTCATGCCTGAGATATATGATTGATCTTGATGGCTGCGACAACAGCATGATTAATATTATATTATCAACTATTAGGAACGCTGATGAGCAGTGTAATGATTTTAGAAATAAAAGGTCAGACTTAGTTGGTGAGTTGTTGGATAGAGAGCTATGGGCAAATATTCGTCCAGAAGACACTATGGATGTTGATTCCCGTCTAGCTCTCACAACTAAAGCTACAATCAAATAGCTTACGTGCCGACAATCGAAAGCTGCAAATAGAAGACTTTTCACACAGATCGAGAGGAGTTACAATTTGACGACGCTTCCGACAGCAGATGAAAATTCTATTTAGTGGCCTTCACAATCGATGGTGAGAGTTACAATTTGACGACTCTCATACCTTATGACAGGCAAAGATCAATAAGCAATGGCCTTTGCAATATCATAATAGACGAGGTTACAAATCAACAACCTCTCTTAAACGCAGAGTTAATTCCTGCGTTTCTCAAATTCCAAACGCACATATCCTGTGCGTTCGCCAGCAGACACTTAACTCTGCAACGCAGAGTTAAAATCACCAAAACGCACACTTAATGCGCGTTCTTTAACAGGCTCAACTGTGCGTCCCAAACTCTTGACGCAGAGTTGAATGCACAAGCGCCTGTGCGTCTCCAACTCTAGAACGCATGCGGCCTGTGCGTTTTCAACCTTTGACAAAGGTTTAACTCTGCGTCTCAAGTCTTAGACGCAGAGTTAAGGTCCATAACGCCAGATCAAGCGTATGACTCGTTCAAACACTAGTCGAACGGCTTTAAAACCGTTATCCCACGTCCTGAGGGATTTTCGCCCACTTAGGAGCAGATTTAGGGATTGGTTATACCCCTAATCCCCATATAAATAACCGACTTACTCAACTGAGTGGAGGGGTGGGTCGTGATTGGTTGGTTGATCGGTTTCAGCAACAAAACCGCAGAGGGTTGAAGGAGCTGGCATCAAAACCGCCGAAGGTCAACAACTCTCAGCAGTTCAACAACACGGAGAAGGAAATCTTTTGAAGATTATCAAATCTCAGAGGATCCCTTCATCAGCGGAGAATCAACTTGGCTATTAACCGAATTTTCGGTTCTAACAACTCTGTTACAGAGTTCCAACTCACTCTGAGTTCTGAAACTCATTTAAGAGTTCGTGATTAAGCTTGCAACACAAGTTAATCATATCAAACCAGTTATTCGGTTCTCAACAACTCTCTTTAGAGTTCTCAACTCATTACGAGTTCTTTACACTCATCGAGAGTTCTACACCGAATTCATCATATTAATCAATCGTTCCAGTGAGATAGTACGGTCGGATTGTCAACGGAGAGCAAGTTCGACGCGACCAATCGAAGGAAGCACTCCATCGCTACCAAGAAGAACCCAGTCTTAAACGAAGGGGAGAATCAAATTCATTCTCCTCTCTTTTGTAATCGGAATCCAAATTGTAATTGATTTTGAGAGAATACAAGTCAAATTTTCTTTCATTGTCTTTTTACTGCAAATTTCTAACAAACAAAAGATGGCGACTCTGATGGGGACTAGCTTCTCTGATGAGGAAGTGGTGGCGCAATCCGACGTCCACCTTACTGGAACCACCGTCGAAACTCTAGTCGTAGAGTTCGACCAAGCCAAGTTCGAGGAGGTTCTCTCCTCTGGGTCGCTTAGCCCTAAAGCTAGGCGTGATGCCCACAAGACCTCTAAGGAGGTCACCACTGCTGCTGAGATGCCAAAGAGAGCCCTCTCTTTTGGCCAAGACCTTAAACTCGCTCTGCGAGTTGAAGACTCCTCCCCCGTATCACTACGGCGCATAATAGGTCAAAAGAGACCTATGTCGGAGGAAAGCCCAATCAACGCCGACGACGCTGCGGCCAAGGCGTTGAAACAAGCGAAGAAAAATGCCGCTCGACGGAGGAGAAGATCCATGCGGCGAGCATATCTGCGGAATAGCCGAACTTCGGCCCAACGTAAGAACTGCGTTTCTGAAAATTTGCCCGAACCCTGCGTTTCTCCTCCAGAACGCACACTTCGTGGCAACGAACCCGACTATGAGCCTCGGGTAATCCAGCTCAAACGCGACCCTCAATGGCGCGTTGTTCAACCCAGACGCACACCTCAGAAATGCGTCCCAAAACGTGACCCCTAAAGGCACGTTCAACCATCCCAACGCACACCACAGCTGTGCGTTCAGTCAAAACAAGACCCCCAGGGGTCTGTTCAATCATCTAAACGCACACCTCAAGGGTGCGTTCAAACAAAACCTGACCCTCAGGGGTCTGGGTCATCAACCAAACGCACATCACAAGTGTGCGTTTAAACAAAGAACGACCCTCAGGGGTCTGTTTCATTATCAAAACGCACACCTCAAGTGTGCGTTCAACCAAAACAAGACCCGCAGGGGTCTGTTTCAACATCAAAACGCACACCACAAGTGTGCATTCAATCGGGACAAGATCCACAAGGATCTGTTCCATCAGTAAAACACAGGCCTCGACCTCGTGTTTATAAACCGAAGCGCGACCTTCATGCTTCGCCTCAAGAACATGACACGGTCCGTCAGGTTCAAAAAGGACGGCATGGATTTAATGTTCATGTCCAACCCATTCAAAGGCAGGGGGTTCCATCTCCACCTTCACAAAACCGTTCCCAGGTCTCCGACTTGCGTGAACTGCTGTCAAGAGGAAGGCCAACACAGCAAGTGGCCCATTCTTGTCAGTGTGAACGGCTCATTTCCGCTGTCCTATCTGAATGCAGTTGTTGTTCACCCACGCCTAGACAGTCGGTGTTCAACAGATTAACGAGTGTCGTTAGGCCTCCCAAACAACAACGATGACAGAAGAAAGCCTCTGAAATTGAATATCCGGAGGTCACTATCAACATGATTGGGAGAGGAAGAGCTTCACATTCCGATTCTGACGAGTCACAAAGAAGCCATTCCCCAACTGTTAGGGAAATTTGTGACCAGTTCGAAGGAGTATATCGGAATACTCGGACGCGGACAGGAGCTATTCACCTGGTTGACTATCAAAAGTTAGCCAAGGGGATAACAACAAGTGATGAACATTCGGTAATAGTCGAATCTCAATCCTCGAGCTCTGTCGGAGCACAAGAAGTTTCTATTTACATGACGGGAAATCCCGAGGACATAGCCAAAAGAGTAGACGAGCATCATGTCATACTCCAAGCGCAACAAGAGACACTTCTCCAATTGAAGGATATGCTGGCCCAGCTTCTAGCAGAAAAAGGCCAAAAACCTGAATCTTCCCGGAGAACAACGTCAAAGGGAAAACACAAAGCTCACGAGCATTCAGACCGTGAGACTCACAACTTGGAATCCTCGTCTGAAGGTGAGAAGGAGGTGGAAAGAGAACTGCATCCTCAGTCCACTAAGATGGATGAACTGGAGGCTCGCCTCAATGCAATCGCCAACAGAAGTGAGCTCCGCGAAGAAGGAGTAGTGAGGCCTTATCCTGCTGAGTGGGATATAGCTCCCTACCCACCGAAGTTCAAAGCTCCAACATTGCAACCGTTCGATGGCACGAGATCACCAAATCAGCACATCTACTACTTCAAATCTCAAACTGGAGATGTAGTAGCAAATGATGCTATACTGACACGCTTGTTCATCGGCACCCTTAAAGGGGTGGCTTTTGAATGGTTTATGAAATTGCCTGCTGGATCTATTCACAAGTGGGTGGATTTGGAAAGGCTTTTCCTAGCCAGGTTCTTCGAAGACGACACTGAGGTCTCGGTCCCGACTCTTCTCGCCACTAAACAGAGGAAAGGAGAGTCTATCAAGGCTTATGTAGAGAGGTTCCGCAGCATGGCATTACGATGCCCCTCAGGTATGACTCAATCAACATTGGTTGAAACTTGCAGGCACAACCTGCAGACGCAGCTCCTTGCCCAGATGGGGGTAGCGGAATGTCGCTCCTGGAGGCAACTGGTGTCCCAAGGAGAACAAGCTGAAGAAATTGTCGCTCGGGTGAAAGCCGAAGAAGCTGCACAGCCCAAGCCACAACAATAACAGCAACGTAATCAGAACAATGCCCAACGGTCTAAAGGAAAAGAGACCTTAGCAGCTGATTACATGCGAGTACCGCCTCCCACGAACCAGGGCAAAACGCCTAATAAGCAAAAAACGCCCAAACAATATTCCTTCAAGGAGGAGCATGTGGACACCTTGTTCCAGCTGCTGCAGAAGAATAACAAACTACAGCTTCCTGAAATCCGGAAGCCGGATGAAGCAGGGAAGATAGATGATCCCAATTACTGCCGCTACCACAGATTCCTGGGTCATCCTACCCGGAGATGTTACATCTTTAAAGATATTCTCCAAAATTTGGTGGACGTTAAGGTGCTCACTCTGAAGCCTGAGCAAAAGACGGTGTCTACTAACATGATAGCAGTGCAGTTCGGTGACTTCCCTCCAGTGACAACAGCAGATGGCGTGGTCCCCATCCATAAGGGTGAAATGCACCTGAAAAATACTGACTTGCACAGTCAGAGAGGCAAGGGATTGATACCCCTCACCACTACAAAAGGGGAGATCATGTGGGTTCACCTCTGATTTGGTAGAAGACCAACAGTGGACGAACACCTTGTCCAAGAAGAAAAGAGGAAAGGCTAAGTCATCCAACATAATTAGCCCCTCTGTTAATGAGAATGATGATTTGCTCAAACCACTTACCGACTCAGAAGATGAGAGGATCGTTTTAGCGGCCTATCCAGAAGGCAACCCTGGCACCCGGTCAGGGAAGGCTTACTTGAGAGACTACAACCAGAACCCTCAAGAAACTGAAGAACAGCCCCAAGACACTGGGGGTTCTGTACCAAAGAGGCCTGCTGATAAAGGGAAGCAAAAGGAGCTCCGGTTCAACAGAAATCTCCACCAAGAATCCGGAGAATCGAGTGCTCCATTTCAATTCAATGTCATGGCACAGCTGGCCAACATACCGGCCAGAATTACACTATATGAGCTCCTAAAGTTGTCAAAAACTACCAAAGAAGCTCTAATCAAAGCTTTGAAGAATACGGAGAGCTTCATCACACAAGTTGCTCCAATTCCCGAAGTTTCTGAAGATCAAACTTGTCGGCAATGTCTGCAAGCTGCAAGAAGTCTACCTTGTATATCGTTCACTCAAGAAGATATGCAGGTTAAACACAAACATGACAGACCTTTGTATTACACGGGGTACATCGGATCTTCCGAAATCAGTCGTGTCCAGGTTGATCCGGGCTCCGCACTCAGCATCATGCCTTACAGGGTCATGCAAGTCTTAGGGATCCCAATGCACAGGTTACACACTACCCAGACCACCATCTTCGGGTTCAATGCAAATAGCACTCGACCCTTAGGGAAGATAAAACTCAGATGTCAAATTGGAGACCTAAAGTCCGAAGTGACATGCTACATCATAGACGCGGATACTTCCTACAATTTATTGTTGGGAAGACCCTAGATACATGCAAACCGTATTGTCCCGTCTACCCTACATCAGGTCATGAAATATGCCAATGATGAAGGAGAGGTCCGAACTCTAATTGCAGAAAAGTATCCCTTCCGAGGAGTGGAAAACTTTCATACAGACTCGGTTTTCTACCTGGAATCCCAGGAAAAAGAAGATGCGGACAGTGGCAATGAAGCTGACATTGAACCAGATCCTGAAGAAGATTGTCCGTGGGAATTAAACTTAGATGTAATGGGTCAAGATGAGGGTAATAATAATGTACCGAGCGACGGCGAGTGGTGCATTAATGATGATTTTCTTTTAGCGTACTTGCCTGATGTGTCCTCTAATAATGAACTAGTAGAGAATAATTCCAATGCAGGTACCGACCCATGGCACACACTGTGCACGAAGGCATCACTTGCTTTGCCTCTCAAGTCATCCTTCGCCTCGGATGAAGAAGCAGAAGATGTACAGAAGGCTTTCTTCAAAGTCCCGTCCAAAAGGAAAGGGCAGAAGCCAATCTGCTTTGGTAAAGTCAGACCCGAACAACTCAAACGAGGAAGTTCGGAGGAAAACGACGGAAGTCCTCAATTCCATTACCATGAACCCAATTCTATACACTTAATGAAACGAATGGGGTATAACTTTAATAAGAAACAGGGTCTGAATTTTGGAAAAGGTAGACGAACCCCAATCCGAATGTCCCTAACCCCTATAGGAAAGCCTCCAGATTATTATCAAAAAACTGGAAGGGGTTTAGGTTATGTCACAACTCCCCCTGCCTCAGAAAATGATATCAGTAATTATCTGTGTCAAGATCATTCATCTGGAACATCTTCCTGGGAATCCGATGTCAGTGTCGGACCTTTCTTTAAAGGTCTGACTGTAAACATGGCTTCAACTAGTCACCCCGATGAAGATGCAGGGGGTAATGAAGAGTTGGTCGAATCAACTGACGATCCTTGGATCAAGCGTCTTAACATCTTGTGGGATATGTGCTTCGAACAACACGAACCACCCACTGAAGATAAGGTGATCCAGGTCAATATGGGAGACGAGTTTGACCCCAAACCTATCTTTATAGCTGAAGACCTATCATCATCCGAAAAAGAAGACCTTATATCTCTCATCCGAGAATATATAGATGTCTTCGCTTGGAATTATGAAGATATGCCTGGCCTTGACCCGAAGGTGGCCGTGCACCGTCTCAACATCGATCCGGATGCAAAACCCGTTAAACAACAACAACGCAGGTTTCGTCCAGAGATCATGGAGTCAATTGAGTCTGAAGTGAAAAAGCTTATAGACTCAGGTTTTGTTAGGGAGGAACAACACCCGGACTGGGTGGCCAACATTGTTCCAGTTCCTAAGAAAAACGGTAAGGTCCAGATATGTATTGATTTTCGCGACCTTAATGCAGCTTGTCCGAAGGACGAATTCCCGCTTCCTATCACGGATGTTATGATCGATAACACTTGTGGATATGAAAGAATGTCTTTTATGGATGGATTCTCCGGGTACAATCAGATCAAGATGCACCCAGACGACGAGAAGCATACCGCATTCAGAACACCGTTGGGAGTGTATTGCTACACGGTAATGCCATTCGGCCTAAAAAATGCAGGGGCAACTTATCAACGGGCAATGAACACCATCTTTCATGAGCATCTGCGAAAGAAGATCGAGTGCTACGTTGACGACATAGCAGTGAAAAGCCAACATAAAGGTGATCATCTTGCAGACTTGAGGACAATGTTCGAAATTATGCGGACACATCAGCTGAAGATGAACCCTACAAAATCATTTCTTGGGGTATCAAGTGGAAAATTCCTGGGATTTATCGTCACATCCAAGGGAATTTCTCTTGATCCAGAGAAAGTACGTGCCATTCAAGACATGTCACCTCCGAAGAATCTCAAAGAGCTCAGAGGTTTGCAAGGTAGACTAGCCTACATTCGAAGATTCATATCAAATCTTTCTGGGCGCTGCCAGCCTTTCTCTAAGCTCATGAAGAAAGGGATATCTTTTGTTTGGGATGCTGAGTGTCAAAGAGCATTCGAGGAGATTAAGAGATATCTCACTCAACCGCCAGTTCTCGTGGCCCCGATATCAGGAAAACCATTCCTGTTATATGTAAGGGCCATTGACCATTCTCTCGGAGCTTTGTTAGCCTAGAACAATGATCAAGGTCAAGAGCAAACCATCTATTATCTGAGCAGGACTATGATGGGAGCCGAACACCGGTACAATCCGGTCGAAAAAGAATGTATCGCCTTGGTGTTCGCAATTCAAAAGATGCGACATTACCTAGTTGGACAAACCATTCAGGTCATCTCTAAGGTGAATCCCTTGAGAGTTCTGATGACGAAACCATCATCTCTGAATTGTCGACTAGCAAAGTGGGCTATTCTCTTGTCACAGTACGACATGCAGTTCATGCCTCAAAAGGCGGTGAAGGGTCAAGCACTGGCAGACTTCTTAGCCGATCACCCAGTATCGGGAACGTCTAAGTTGTATGAAGAATTACCTGACGAAGTCGCTGAAGCTTGCGTCATCCAGGAAGCTACGTAAGTGTGGAAGTTATTCTTCGACGGCGCGTCTAGAGCAAATCCTCATGGAGCAATCACTACGGGAGTAGGAGTAGTATTAGTCTCTCCGAATGGTCATGTAATCCCAAGGGGATTCTCCCTAATCGAACCTTGCACCAACAATGTAGCGGAGTATAATGCTCTGCTATTAGGAATGCAATGTGCCGAAGAACTTAATGTTCAGAACCTCGAAGCTTACGGTGACTCTCAACTAATCGTTAATCAAGTCCGAGGAGAATACGAAGTACGTCATGAGGATTTGATCCCATACTACTCCGCGGTGCTAGAACAAGCTCAAAAGTTCGAAGGTTTCTTCATCGAATATGTACCACGAGCTCAGAATGCGTATGCAAATGCTTTAGCCTCCTTGGCAACTTCATTAGCACTGCCACCAGAAGTTGAAACAACGATTCCAGTCATGGGACGGAGATTATGCTTTTCCAAGATCCCCATGGAGGAAGACCCAGACGAGACGCCGTCAGGAGAAGTCTGTACGGTATTTATGGAGTTTGAAGCTAGGGATTGGCGGTTCCCCTATATCGACTATGCCCTGTATGGCATTCTGCCCGATGATCCTAAGGAAGCGGCTTCTATCAAACGAAAGGCCCTCCGATTATATTACGATGCAGTTTCTCAAGTCCTGTATCGCAAATCACACGATGGAGTCTTACTTAGATGCCTTTCCCGAAATGAAGCGAAGGAGGCTCTCAAAGAGGCTCATGACGGGTTGTGTGGAGCTCATCAGCCCGGAGCTAAATTAGGAGATCGCCTCCGACGAATCGGTTATTATTGGCCGAAAATGTTTTCAGACGCGGTTGACTATGCTAAACATTGTCACGCATGTCAAATTCATGGAGACTTTATCCACCAAGCACCTAGAAATCTACACCCCACGTCGGCGTCCTGGCCTTTCGAAATGTAGGGTATGGATATTGTAGGACCGATTTCCCCTCCAACGTCCAAGGGACACCGGTTCATTCTGGCTGTGGCCGATTACTTCTCCAAATGGGCGGAGGCAGTCCCGTTAAAAGAAGTCAAGACTTCAAATGTAATCAAGTTCATCAAACATCACGTCGTCTACCGTTTTGGAGTACCACGACGAATAGTTCACGACAACGGGACGTAATTTGTCAGCTTCGGATTCCAGAGATTCTGTGATAAATTCAGGATCCAAAGTGTTGCATCTACGGCGTATTATCCGCCAGCAAATGGTCTTGCAGAAGCATTCAATAAAACCATAGTAAAGCTTCTCAAGAAATTTGTCTCCAAGAGCCGACGTGATTGGGACGAAAGGCTCGGCGAATGTCTGTGGGCCTACCGCACAACGGTGAGAACCCCTACACGAGCTACACCATTCTCTTTGGTATACGGCTGTGAGGCGGTATTACCATTAGAGATTCAGATCCCTTCTCTGAGAATTGCGGTTGCAACCGGATTAATAGAAGAAGAAAAACATCAACGACGTCTGCAAGAACTCGAAGCCTTAGACGACAAACGACTCAAGGCTCAGCAGTAGATCGAATTGTATCAAGCCCGTATTTCCAAAGCCTACAACAAAAAGGTTAAGGAACGGATTTTTAAGAAAGGTGATCTGGTTTTGGCTAACAGACGACCCATGGTGATGACACACAAAACCAAAGGGAAGTTTAATCCTAAATGGGAAGGGACATTCGTAATAGATTCAGTCTATTCAGGTGGAGCTTATCGCCTTATCAATCAAAAAGGAGACAGGCTCATGATGCCAATTAATGAGAAATTTCTTAAGAGATATTTTCCGTAAATCATGTAGCCCACTTCTTGTTCTTGTAAATTCCAGCTGAGTCGGGCTGGGGGTTGCCAATTCATAATGCATTTCGGGAATAAATTATAATTTTTCTTATCTTGTATGTCGTCATGTTAACATTACACCTCTGACGAATGAAGTTTTCTGGAGTTATTCTAAGTAATAATGAAGAGAATTTCAGTTTTATGCCAAATTAACATGGCACTCATGACTTTCGTTTTATTCTTCGTTGTCTCGAATTAAAATTCAGCAAAAAGAGATAATGAAGACTAAAATGATATCGTTTTCATTCAATACTGCAAATTTGCGTACAAAGGTGAAGACGATCGAAGTAAAAACGATACACAGTTATTCCTTAGCAAAAAGAAGTGCAAATTCTAGGCGTTGGGATCCATCAGCTTAAAAGACTTGAGCTTAGACTTTAAAGCTGATATTTTATCCTCGCGAGCCTTCTTGACTTCTTCTGTTATCTGGCTCTTGAGTTCCTCTTCATTCGGTGCTGTTACTGCGAGCTCTCGTCTAATCTTATCAGCAGCGGCAAGTTCGTCACAATAGCCTTTGAGAAGCCCATCACAGTAACCAGCTAACCCTTTGAAAATCTCCATTCCGTCGGCTAGCTGAGCGTTTATTTGAGGTAGCTCAACGCCAGCACGATCAAGTTCTGCTGCTTTATCCCGAAGACCCATAGCAAGATTGCCCATGTCCTCTTGTGCTCGGAGAAGCTCCCCACGCAAGTGAGCAACG
>BQKN01024911.1:0-13812 GCA_022839385.1 Asparagus kiusianus
TCTGTATCCCGGATTGACCTCATCGCGGGTCATGAAGGAAGAACCGACACCCCTCCCGCGGGGGTTAAGGTTACGGACTTGTTTTGCTTAGCCAATTCAAGTCTTCGGGTATATTGGGGCGATCTCGTGTCGTCTTACACCTTACAGGTCGGTGTATGTTATCACGCGATCTACGTGATGACGTATACCGTCCTCCCGGTGTAGGGCACTCGAAATCGTCTCTCCAATTATCCCGTGAACAATCTCATATTGCCTTTATGAGATAGATTTCCTGACCCTTTGCTTTGTTGCAGTCGAATTTCCCGGTGGTAGCCTTCCTTCTCATGCCAATACCAGTTGCAGTCGTGAGGTCTTCTCTTCGGCTTCTGTTAGGCAGGCCATTGATCCACTCCCGCAGTTCGACAGAGATCATTCAGACGAATCTTGTCGCTTGATACGGGATGGAGGGCGTCACTGTTTACGCCAACTCATCACCGATGCTCCCCTTACCGCGGATGCTTCGTCCACTCAGGCTTTGAAGAAGCCGGATTTTTTGTTCGGGGATCATATTGAGGATCCCGACATATTGACTCTCACCGCGGAGCATTGGCTAACTCTTGATGAGGGAGCTCTTTTGTACATTCCTTCCATTCCTCGTCACTGTTCCTTCACCCATTTGGAGGGACAAGCCGTGGAGAGACGGATGTCTTGGCACCTTACTGATGACGCTGAGCGAGTTCAGTGCGGGTATGTTTCTCATGGCAAGACCCCTGGTTCTGGCAGATACCATCATGTTCGTGGCCTTCGACCCGGGATCATGGGCCTTGACACCGCACCCCCAGGCGAGGTGTCCGCCGCTGCTCCTACCGTGATGAACCGTCTGGCTCTTCTTGGGAGAAGGCTGCCTCCACCAGACTATCGGTGCTACGGTTGGGCTTCTTCATTAGCCAAAGGATGGTGGCCCCGCATGACTGGTTACGTCTTGGGGCGCTGGGAGAAGGATCTGAAGAGTAGTGGCTTGTATGTACCTATACGAGCTACCATGTATGGACTCCCAGTTAGCTGCCGCCATTTCTTAGCGTTGTTGGAGATGTATATGCCTGATAGCAACACGTTTCTGACCAGCGATGGAGAGCTAGGGTTGGCCCTTCATGAGATGCATCAGGTTTCCGGTCTCCCGATGGGAGATTGCCCATATCAGGAGTATTTTCCTTCGAACCAGCAGTTGGGGTGGTTGAAGAAAGATAATCCCGATATGTATGACACTCTCTGGGATCTCACCTGTCATTATTATACCTCCTTGATCCAGAGTTCTCCTCCAGCCAAGACGAAGAAAAAGGTCAGCTTGAAGCAGTTTGCTTCATATTTGTTCCAGAATTTGGAGGGTGATTCCAGCGGGCCCATCCGTGAGCTAGATGTCTTGACCGTCACCACCATTAACGAGTTGATGGAGAAGAGCGAGGCTCGGTCCTATACCATTGCCAGAGCTGAGGGAGCCTTTCCTGCAGGGACTAAGTTTCGTTCGTTCCTCCGACGTGCGCAGAAGTCCATCGATCCTCGGTCTCTGTTAGCAGGCTATCTTGCCCTCTGGTTGAAGAAGTGCGTTGTTCCGCACCAGGCTTCAGATGCTTTGCCTCTTGAAGTGCTCTTCCCCGCGGTTCAGCTAGCTTATGGGAGGGAACTTTCTCTGCTCCCAGCGATGGTTGCCAACATCCATTGCGGGCTTAGGAGCGTGGTCAGTAGTTTTACTCAGGTGGGTCCTGAGCCATCTACCGAGCTTATCTGTCCTAAGGTCGAGCTTCCCTATGCATATCTGATGGCGTGGCTCGTTCTTCACCGTCCGGACTTGATGTCGGTGCCCAGCGTTGTTGATGTTCCCGTCCCATACATGCAGCTGTTGGAGAAGAACAGATGGCTTGGGAAGAAATTCACCGACGTTCAGCAAGAACTTCAAGTTCGCAAGAGCTGGGAGTTCTTCAAGTGTTTCCCTCAGTTTTCGGGTCGCTATGGCGACGTGTTGATCGATGAGGAGAAACCCAGGAGTGACCGAACCATTCTCGACATTGGTTGTTTCCGCTGGTTGGTGAACATCCGTGTCGGGTATCTTGTCTTCCGGGTGAAGAACCTGTGTCACATTGAGCCTTACCTCCCCTGCCGTTTTGCTCGTCAGTTCGGCTATGACCAACTATACGTTGGGAACCCCAGCCGTGGTTTGAAGGTTGAGGGAGGACTCGTTGACGGTGTACGAGCATGGCTATGGACTATGGTGGGCTGCACCGGAGCCCGCTTTGCTCTTCCCTCTTATAGGCGTAAGCCTTTGATCACTTTCCTCAGCTGCAAGTGGTTCCTCTCTGCCTATGAATTCATAGGTGTGAGGAGCCTTTCAGAGTTAGAGTCCGATCACTCAGTGCAGGCTGCCATGACGGCTGCTCGTAAGGCTGAGATTGCTCAGAAGCAGAGGAAGAGACATGGCAAATCTTCACTCTCCAGCAGAGATGATGAAGAGCTCCTCCCTATGGATGATGAGGGCGAGACTCCTGAGGGGGAGTTTGTGGATATAGACACCGACCAAGAAGAACTTGGTGCAGGTTTGTCATACCCTTTGATTTTCTTTCTCAACTCCAACTGGTATCTACGAAATATCTTGTTCATTTAATGGAATGAACGTTATCATTTCAGGTAGGACCACTGGCGATCATGAGCTACTTGCTTCCCGTTTTACGAGCTCAGGGCCTGGAGACCGAGCTGCCACGAGTGGCAAGTCCGTGCATGACCAACCTGTTGGTTCCAGGAGGGCTGGTACCTTGAAGAGGAAGAAGACTGCTCACAAACCATCTGCCGGTCAGCGTCCTTGTGGGGCAGATTTGGGAGATGTTGCCGATGAAGAAGAAGGTAACATCTCTTTGAATATACTTTTATCACTTCAAGGTGCTTTACCTTTGGGATTCATGATCATATTTTATGTCCCAGGGATCTTTGAAGAGGGTGAGCTTCCACCGGATCCGGTATTCCCTGGATCCGACCACATGGATTGCTTCATGCAAGAAATGTGCGACGCTCTTTGTGATGGCTCCCTAGGCATTGACCTGAACATTGATCTTGAGCCGGCGAGTAATGTCGAGCCCACCGTTCCATATTCAGGTATATCTCCCTCCGACGATACCCTCCTCAATAGTTAAGGAATTCATGTTTATTTTGCGCTTTGCTTTCTTTCAGAATATCTGACGAACCCAAGCGCGGATATTGGGGAAAGAGAATCCTCTGCTCATGCTGCAGGTATTTCTGAGCTTTCCCTTCTTCCTTATTTTCTTACGCGTCTTCCTAACATTTTGGTCGCCTTGTAGATGTCGCTATAGAAAAGCCAGCTGAGGGCGGAGCTTTTCCTGATGTAGGTTTCGAGGAACGGGGGCAAGCTCCTGTACCCAGTTTCTTGAAACTCGATGCTGGACTATTGGCCGACATGTTGGCCGAACAGACTTCGGGAGGAACTGTGAGACCACTCTTTGGGAGTGATTCTTCCACAGGTATATATCCGATTTCCTCTTTTCTTTACTTGTCTAAATTTCCATTTTGACTAATAAAGAAGTGTAACTATAGGACCAGGTGCTGTGCCTGATACCTCTATAGCTTCGGGCGTTTTCCCACCTCCGCCGAGTAGTACGACTGATTTGCCCACGGGGGTTGATATACCCTCCATGACCAATCCTGTCGTTACTTCGGAGTCTATCGGACCTCAACCCGAGGGGACTTCCGCCGGCATAGGTATACCTCGAACTTCCCCTTCGGGTTTTCTGATTATATTTGATAGTCCCTTAGCTTTCTCTTCTTGTTGCTTGTAGGATCCCGATCCCCTCTATACGAGCGTGTCCATACTCTTTTGGTCGATACCGATCCAGACAGGGACGTTTTTCGTATGGACCTTGGCTTTTTTACCACCTTTTATAATGGCATGATCGAGAAGCTTCTTCACAGAGAGTACTGTTTCGATCAGTTCAGGCGTTCTTTTTCTCGCCACATGATGATGATGAGGGAAGAAGGACACCCGGAGTTGGCCGATTCCTTCACTGCTGAATTCGCTGTTCTGGAGTCAGAGATCCAAGAGCTGAGGGAGTTGAAGGCTGGTGGAGCTTCCTCTTTTGTATCCTCTCAGATGGAGGATAGGCTGACGCAGTGGCGTGACCTGAGATCTTCCATCAGCAGCGAGCTTCGATCACGTGAGCATTCTGTTGCACAGCTGATGGGTACCCTAGCGAAGAAGGACGCCAGCAGAGCCGAGTTACTCAGCTCCTTGGATTCCACCCGTGAAGAGATAGCTAGGCTGAAGGAGGCTTTGGGGCGCGCCGAAGAGTCCGCCACTATTATCGCCGAGGACCTGGCTGGATTAGAGCGTTCTCGTGAATGGACGCTCGATAAGCTGGGATCGACACAGGAGGGATTGATGAAGCTGCAAAGTGAAGCCGCGGAGGTCTTAAGCAGTTCCGAAGACTCTGTCCGAGCTAGCCTGCAGGCAGAACTCGAGCAGGGCTACATGGATAGGCTTTCTAGTTTAGAGTTCCATGTTCTTAGCCGTCAGTTGCCTTCGGGCTAACGAACTTGTTATTGTATGCTTTTGGCTTGATCTATTACTAGAGACTCCGCATTTGTTTCTCTCACAGGATTTTTGGCACACCCCCAGCCCTCGACAGGTTTAGTATGCCATCATGCTAAGAGAATCACATTTCTTATACGGAAAGGGCACCCCGCACCGCGTGTTAGGCGATGACTTATCCCTTCTTAGGCTTCGGGATAACATTCCCCAGGTTTAGACCCTGGTGTCTTCTTTATTCGGTAAAAGACTAAACCGGCTATACGTGTTAGGTATAGACTTTGGGGTTTTTTGCAAACCCCCAGCCCTCAACGGGTTTGATGTGCTTTTACCGATTACCGTTTGAATCGGGCTAGCATGCGAATTGTCTAAATCCGTTCCGCATGTAACGTTGTGCTAAGAAAATTGCTTCTCTTAGACTTAGTGCTATGACTTTGAATACATAGGCTTCGTCTTTCTCACAGGAATAGACTACCCGGCAACGCGTGTTAGGCGTTGACTTCATCCCTATCTTTTCTGAAAGCAAAGACAGGGGAAAAGGGGAGAGGATTGTGCTAAGAAAATTGCTTCCCTTAGACTTAGTGCTATGATTTTGAATACATAGGCTTCGCCATTGTTATGGGAATAGGCTACCCAGCACCGCGTATTAGGCGATGACTTATCCCTTCTTAGGCTTCGGGATAAAATTCCCCATACACAACGTGTCCGGATTGGGAAGTTGTGAATTATGTCTTTTCTGAAAGCAAAGACAAATTGGAAAATGAGAGAGGAAGAATTTTATATTCTATCTCCCAGTGCTGAAGAGGAAGAATTTTATATTCTATCTCCAGCTGGAAAGGAGACTCGAGGTGGGATCCCCACCCCCAGAATCCGAAAAGTTCCAACGACTCTACCTTTTATAGGATTGGTCATTTGGATCTGAAGAGGAAGAATTTTATATTCTATCTTTAGCAGGAAAGGAAACTCGAGGTGGGATCTCCACCCCCAGGATCCGAAGGATGAAACTAGAAGTGGGATCTCCACTCCGAGAATCGAAAGGTTCAAACGACCGTACCTTTTATAGGTTTGGTCATTTGAATCTGAAGAGGAAGAATTTTATATTCTATCTTCAGCAAGAAAGGAAACTCGAGGTGGGATCTCCACCCCCAGGATCCGAGAGGTTCAAACGACCGTACCTTTTATAGGTTTGGTCATTTGAATCCGAAGAAGCCCGATTTCTACCCTAACTTTTATAGGTTTGGTGGAAAAAGGAGCAAAAGCAGCTTTTCGTTCATCGAAAAGTGGTGACTCGGTCTCAGTCTTGGCTAGGGTAAGCTTGACTAAGTGAGAGTGGTGGAACAACCCTAACTTTTATAGGTTTGGTTGTCTGGATTGAAAGTGGACCTCTCGTTCCTGGGAGGAATCGAGAGGGGATTTTGGTTGTGGCCCTAACTGTAGGAAGGTTTGACCAAGTGGAAAGTTTGAGACGATCCTAACCGTAGGAAGGTTTGATCGCTCGACTTGAAAGTGGACCTCTCGTTCATTAGAGGAATCGAGAGGGGAATTTGGCTTTGGTCCTAACTGTAGTAAGGTTTGACCAAGTAGGGATTGTGTGGTGGAGACTATGAGTCATCAAACACCACTGAAAGTTTTGTGAGGGAAGATTAATCCATAGAATGATTAGATCTCATCTCAGCAAAAGAGTGCTTGTGAGAGTTAGAGTCTGACAAACAAGAACATTCGGAATTCGAATGTGGATTTCTTATTCATCTCTCTTACAGCGACCGGGTTATCCCTAAGAATACCCCGATGTGGTATTCTTCCGGGAACTTCCCGGTACATCAATTTTTTTCTGAAGATACTAGGGATAGTATCTTTTCAGGAACTTGCCATTTATTGGCATCATAAGCCGGTCACCGTCCTTGGTGACTAAGTGATATGCGCCATTCGAGTAAACTGTTTCTACTACGAATGGCCCTTCCCATTTGGGTTCAAATTTGCCTTTCTTCTTGGAGTTAAGGTTCATAGGATGTCTTTCAGTTAAGACCAAATCCCCTTCCTTAAAACTCCTCTGTCGAACCTTTTTGTCGAAGGCTCGAGAAATTCTGGCTTGGTAAAACTCGATATACTGTTGAGCTTCCAGGCGCTTTTCATCGAGGCTCTCGAGTTCTTCGAGACGTTTCTGATGTTGCTCTTCGGTCGTCATCTGGGTTGCAAGAGCGATCCGAAGGGATGGAATTTGGATTTCCAAAGGGAGGACGGCTTCAGATCCGTACACCAATGAATATGGGGTTGCGCCAGTCGGCGTACGTACCGTAGTATGATAGGCCCATAGAGCCGCGCCGAGCTTGTCGTCCTAATCCCGCTTGTTATTTTTCACAAGCTTTGACAAGAGCTTTATGATAGTCTTGTTGAAGGCTTCAGCTAATCCATTTGCTGTGGGATTATAAGCCGTTGACGAGATGTCCTGAATTTTGAACTTTTCGCAGAACCTTATGAAGTCGTTGCTGACAAATTGTGGACCGTTGTCATGTATGATTCGTCTTGGAACACCATACCTGTAGATGATATGGTGCTTGATGAATGCAATGACGTTGCTCGTTTTAACTTCTCTGAGTGGAACTGCTTCGGCCCATTTGGAGAAGTAATCGGTAATTGCCAGGATGAACCGGTCACCTTTGACTGAAGGAGGATTTATAGGACCAACAATGTCCATTCCCCAAGTCTCGAATGGCCATGATGTTACCGAAGGATGCAGATGCTCCGGAGGTTGGTGCATATAATTCGCGTGTACTTGACATGCGTGACACTTTCGGGCATATGTGATTGCATCACTCATCATGAAAGGCCAAAAATATCTCATTCTTCTGATGCGGTCATAAAGCTTAGGACCAGGTTGGTGTGCGCCACACTCTCCTTCATGCGCCTCTCTAAGCCCTTCTTCAGCTTCTTTGGTTGATAGGCAACGTGCTAGCAGCCCATCATACCCCTTGCGATACAGCGTTCGATTCTCCGTATTATAGTAGAATCTTGGAGCTCTTCGTCTGATTGACTCTCTCTCCTTCATATCTTCTGGCAAGATTCCATGCAAGACGTAGTCGATGATGGGGAAACGCCAATCTCGGGGTTCGAACTCAGCATGAGTTGTGTACACCTCCTGGGCCTCTTCTTCCCTGTCATTTTCATTATAAAGCGGCACTAAGAGTTAGTGAGTTCTTACCGTAACGAACTGCTCTGTTCCGAGAGGCTGTGCCAGAGATACAGCTAAAGCTGCTAACGCATCTGCGTAGGTGTTCTGCAACCGTGGAACGTGCTCGATGAAGAATCCTTCAAACGATTCCGCTAGTTCCACCGCCATCTTGTGATATGAGACTAAATCCTGACTTCGGACTTCATACTCCCCTTGGACTTGCTTAACTATTAGTTGAGAATCGCCGAAAGCTTCGAGATACTCAACCCCCAGCTCTTTAGCGAAATTGAGCCCTATAATCAGTGCGTTATACTCTGCTACATTATTCGAGCATGGCTCGGTTAATGAGTAGGCTCGAGGCATCACATGGTTTCCTGGGGAAACTAAGACAACCCCAACTCCGGAGGAGACCTTAGAACATCCAGGAGTACCTATGACAAGAGCCGCTCGGGAAGCACCATCGAAGTACAAACGCCACACTTGTTGGTGCGAAGTTGCGTTAACTTCGTGGGTTTCATCAGGTAGGTCGTCATATATCTCGGCGGTATCCGTAGTTGGATTAGATGCCAGGAGATCGCAGATGGCCTGCCCTTTTACCGACTTCTGCTGTTTGAAGTGCAGATCGTATTGGGACAAGAGTAAGGCCCATTTTGCTAACCGCCAACTCATGGAAGTTGGTTGAGTCATGAACACTCGGACTGGGTTAACTTTGGAGATGACATAGATGGCCTGTCCAACCAAGTAATGCCGCATTTTCTGGATGGCAAACACTAAGGCGAGGCATTCTCTCTCAATCATGGGATATCGAGATTCCACGCCTACCATGGTTCGGCTTAAATAATACACCGCCTGCTCGTGACCGTTATCGTCATCTTGTGCAAGCAATACACTTAATGAGTGGCTCGTCGCCTTGACATAAATCAAGAACGGTTTGCCTGATTTCGGTGCAACGAGTACGGGAGGTTTCGAGAGATATTCTTTGATACTCTCGAACGCCTTTTGGCAAGCATCATCCCATACGAATGACACGCCCTTCTTTGTGAGCCTGGAGAACGGTTGGCATTTCCCCGAAAGGTTCGAGATAAACCGACGGATATAAGCCAATCGCCCTTGCAGTCCTCTGAGCTCTTTGAGGTTTCTCGGAGGTTGTAATTTATTGATCGCCTTTACTTTATCCGGATCAATGTGAATACCTTTGGTGGTGACGACGAATCCCAGGAATTTTCCATTGGACATTCCGAGGAAAGACTTAGTAGGGTTCATCTTCAACTGATGGGCCCGCATCAAGTCGAACATGGTCTTCAAGTCTTTAATGTGATCATTCTTATCACGACTTTTCACGACCAGATCATCCACGTAGCATTCGACAGTCTTTCGGAGATGCTCCTGAAAGATCTTCGACATAGCTCGCTGATATGTAGCACCTGCATTCTTCAAGCCGAAGGGCATGACTGTGTAGCAGAAAATGTCGAGAGGTGTTCTAAATACAGTATGCTTTTCATCATCTGGATGCATCTTTATCTGGTTATAACCAGAGAAACCATCCATAAAGGACATCCTCTCAAACCCGCACGTGTTGTCGATGATAACATCCGTGATGGGGAGAGGAAAGTCATCTTTTGGGCAAGCAGCATTAAGGTCCCTAAAGTTGATGCATATCCTGATCTTCCCGTTCTTCTTAAGGACCGGGACAATATTGGCAAGCCATTCTGGATGTTGCTCCTCTCGGATGAATCCCGAATCGACGAGCTTTTTGACTTCAGCTTCGATCGCTTCCATCATTTGCGGACGAAACCGTCGTTGTTGTTGTTTGACTGGTTTGGCATCCGGCTTAATGTTGAGACGATGCACTGCTACGTTTGGATCGAGACCTGGCATGTCTTCATAATTCCAGGCGAACACGTCGATGTACTCCCGGATAAGAGAGATTAACTCCTCTTTCTCCTCGTGTAAGAGACTGTCGCTAATGAATATCGGCTTCGGATTTTCCTCGCTTCCCATATTCACTTGGACTACTTGGTCTTCAGTAGGAGGTTCTCTTTGTTCGAACCTATCACCGTATTACATGTTCAAGTGATGAACCCAAGGATCTTCCCAAGTCGGCATCTGATCGTCTTCTTCTATCGTCGCTGGATCAACCGTAACCATGTTCGACATTAGCTTTTTGAACATTTCGCCAAGACTAGCGTCGGAATCCCAAGCCGAAGAGTCGGAAGAATATCCGTTTCTAGCTTTGTTGGCAATTTCATCAATGACTTGCCAATAACATTCGTCATCTGAGGAGATATAGCCTAAGCCTCGTTTGTGACGGTAATAATCATCGGGCTTCCCCTTTGGTACATAGGCCATTCGAGGTGGAACTCGCGGACCTCGACCAAAGAAAAGACCCTCTCCGAGCTTGAAGTCATATCCCTGCTTTTCTATCATATTACGCGCTTTCGCATCGTACCTGAACAGATGTGGGGCAGGTTTATCATCATCGTCTTCCTCTTCCATGAAGTGGTCGGGTATCGGAGATTTCCTTCCTTTGCCGTAGACGACCTCCTTTCCACCCCCAATCCCTGCGGGGATGACAAGCGTCGTTCCGCACGGGTCGTGTACCTGCTTTATGCAAAATGACTGAAGAGGCATATGTAATTCAGGGTTATCATAGAGTTCTTTAGTGACATTATCGAGACACATCGAGTACTCTAAATCATCGTTTATTGATAGTTCTTCGGCAAGTTGCCAATTACAACTATTCTCTGATGATTTATCATCGTCAAGATTGATTACAATGGATACAATGTCATTTAAAACAAAACCGCCATCATAATCAAACCCCGGTTCGGTATCAGCTTTATCTCCGCTGTCCGTTCCTTGGGCCGATGGTTCAGTATCGGATTCAGCACCGTATAAAAGGGAATCGGTGAAATAGTTTTCCAATCCCTTAAATGGTTGCTTATCCGCGACCATCGTCTTGACTTCATTGTTTGTGTCTACATATTTGAGGCACTGATGTAGAGTTGATGGGACTATAAGATTACCGTGGATCCAAGGTCGACCCAACAGTAAGTTATAGGATGTTTCCGCGTCAATCACATAACAAGTGACTTCCGACCTCAAATCCCCAATCTGGCACTTGATTCGGATCTTCCCCAAGGGCCTAGACCCGCTGGTATTGAATCCATAAATCATCGTGCCAGTGGAAGCTAATTTGCTAGTCGGAATTCCGAGATGATGCATCAATCGGAATGGCATGATGCTAACAGCGGAACCCGGATCAACTTGGATCCGGTTGACAACGCTGGAGCCAATGTGACCAGTGAAGTACAAAGGTCGATCATGCCTCGAATTCTTCGTCTGCATGTCTTCTTTGGTGAAAGAGATGCAGGGAAAATGATTCGCCGCAAGATTGTATTGTTGAGCTGACGACTCTGGTTCTTCAGGAGATGGCTTGATTCGAGTCAGGAAGGCTTCAGAGTCACTCAAAGCTTCTTGTAGCGCTTTCCTTGTGTCCTTCGAAAGGCGCAACAACTCGTATAAGGTTATCCGAGCCGGGATGTTGGCCAACTGCGCCATGATGTCGAAATGGGGCGGAGAGCTCTATTTCCCGGTTTGTCTCTCCCAATCGGATGATTGAATCGAGACTGCCTCGGGTTTTGGACTTCTTGGCGTACAGGCTCCTTCCCTTTCTCCTTCTGCTGAACTTTCTCCGCAGCTGCAGGTGTTGGGGGAATTGCTGCAATCCCCAGTTCTGCCAGCGTCTTGGAAGGAGGGGTTCTGGTGCCCAATAGCTCGGAAGCATCCGGGTACTTGTAGTGATATTCGTTCCCGCTTCGGGTTGCGAAGGCCTCCTGTTCGTCTTCAGAAAGCGGGAAGGTCGGAATTCTGTCGTCATCCACCCCTGGTATAGCAGAAGCTCCGCAACAGGATTTCCCCTTTCTCTTTGACTTCTTCTTTTTGGAAGAGGTCCCGGTCCATTGTTCATCTGTGATCAAGTCCGGATGAACCCACAGAATCTCGCCGTTCGGGGCCGTGTGTGGCACGAGCCCTTTCTGGCGCTGTTGGTGCGGATCATCATTCACCGTCTTCACCGCCGCGTTGATTACTGGCTCATGTTGAAACCAGCTCGAAGGAAAAGACCCGAAGCTGATGGATACTGTATTCGCACCCACATTCTTCTCCTTGGGTTGCTTCATAGTGATAACCCCAACATCGATTAGAGCTTGAATTTTATCTTTGAGAGCGTAGCATACCTTGGTAGGATGGTGCACCGCTCGATGGAATGCGCAGTACTTTGGATCGTTGACTCTCTTGGCGTCTTCTTAATCCTGAATCGGAGGCAACTTGATCTTGTTGTTCTCGACGAGGTATTTGAAAATACCGGGGACTTCATCCTCCTTGAATGAGTAGACCTTCGGGAACCTCGGCTCCGCGGCCTTCTGCTTCTGGGGCTGTTGTTGCCACCTGGATTGTTGAGGCGCCTTCTGCTGCTGCTGTTGCGGCTGTGCTTGCACCTCAAATATTTGGTTCACGTCCACAGCATTCGCATGTGCCTTTCCTTTGCCCTTAGGAACAAAGTTTTGTTTTGGAGCATTGCCTGTGATCTGCCCTCTTTCAGCCTTCTTCCTCTTGAGGAATCGCTCGGCTCTTTCTCCCCGAACCTTCAGGTCTTTCCAGGTCTTTGGCGGCGCCATTCCCATGGCTTCAAGAATGTCAAGCGTCAGGTTGTTGTGGCAAGTTTCGAGGATGAAATCTTCGCTGACTGGATCCCTGTAATTCATTGCTTTGTTTCGGAATCTCTTCACGAAGTTTTCGACCGTCTCGCCGTTCTTCTGCTTTTCGTCAAACAGCGTGCCGATCGAAATTTTGGTGTCATCATCGAAGAAATTCGTTAAGAACATATCCTCCATGTCGTCCCAGCTACTGATGCTCCCGGGCTTGAGACGGCGATACCAATCGAAGGCAGCTCCGCGAAGAGTGCCGACGAATGACCGCACCATGAGGGGCTCATTTCCGGAAATGATTCCTAAATGAGACTTGAAATAGATTAAGTGTTGGGTAGGGGAACCCTTCCCATCAAACGGCGTAAAGTTAATCAGATTAAACTTTGCCGGATATGGGATCGATTCCCACTCCCTTGGGTAGGGGCAGGGTATACCGGACCTTTTTACCTCTTGAGCGTTCATCAACGCGTTGATTTTGCTCTCCAGGTCCTTCATCTTCTTGTCCTCACTCGTATCTGCCTTCGAGTGGCTTTGAGGAGAGGTGACGTGGTCCTCTTTAGCATTATCATTCGCGGGACCGCCCCCGTTGTCGTTGTTGACGGGAGGGATATTGACGTTATCTCATTCCCGCTCATTCTCATCTTGATTGCATTGATTAGGCTCTGCTTGGTGAACCGTCAGCGCCGCAATTTGTTGGTCGTGCATCTCCCTCATTCGCTGCATGGCCATCTCCATTTCAAACTTGAAGCTCTCCTTCTGCTTAGACAGAGCCTCTTCAAGTATCTTAGACACTTGTTCAGCGCTGATCATGAGCGATTCATAAGGTTGGCCTGCACTCGAAGCCGTGTCATCGGATGCAACAGCAGAGCAAGAATCCGAATCAGCATCTGATTCCTCTTCTTCTAAAGAGAGCCCCTTTTGTACCCTTCGGTAATTCTTCTGGCCCCTGGTTCCTGGTGGCAACCGCGTCATGCATCGGGATACCTCGGCAAGCTGATCTATGCCGAAGTATCGTGTTGATCCCCCTCTGCCGGTCATGTTAACTGACACTCTTGGATATTCGTCTTCTTGGCGGACGAATTTCTTCTTGTGGAAGCGTTTCTGTTCGCGGTAAAAATCGGGTCGTTCTTCATTGATGTCATTGTACTCTTGATAACAGTTTATCGGTTACAAAAGATCCGGTCTTTTTATAAGATTCGGTTACAATGAAAATCAAAAATAAGAAAAAGAAAGATTACAACTTTTATCCTTGTTTGTCGAACGAATCGCGAGCTCCTGTTTTGCGGTCACTCGCTTTGTGTGGGTTCTTTGCCTGCGCCGGGGTTATTTGCCGTGGACCACCGCGTGATCTCGATCCGGTCGGATCTACA